>JARYGA010027166.1:0-40522 GCA_030545235.1 Helianthus tuberosus | reverse complement strand
GTCGCAACCCCCGGCCCCTAACTCTGGGAACGGGCGGCCGCGAACCAGTATCAGTGGTATCGGTGTTTATCAATTTGGCAGCGGAATTTACATTAGGACCGAAGTTAGGAAATATTTTATCAGAGTAAAATACCACATTTTTATAAAAATAAACACATGGGAATTTCCCAAGTTTCCATTACAAACATGTTTATAGGGATAAACCCTAATTTATTGAAATAAAACATCTTCTTTATTTATGTAACTTTTATAGCCACTTTTTCAAGCCTTCAGTGCTGTCCAGCTGTCTTCTAATTGGCTTTCACATTTTGTTACCTGAACCGCGTTTAAAAACATTTTATCAGCAAGAAATACTGGCGAGTGAATCCCAATTTAATCAAGAAAAGTTTTTATCATTTTACAGCATCGAGGGCAATCCAGCAATTACATTTGTTTACATCTACTTTAATTACCACCCACGGTACTGTCAATCCTGACTGGTGGTAATGTTACTACTCACAGTGTAGTAACAAATTTTGTATACAAAACCCCAACATACCGACGATAATTGTAGAATTACAAATACTTAATCACTGTGAAATATAATTTAAACATTTGAGGTTTTGTAAAAACAGTTTACAAAAAGGAGATTACTCACATTGCTATTTTAGGTATTTCCTTTGTGACTTCCTGGTTATAATCTATTAATTAAAACAATGCACACGCGTTAGTATAATAACCCAATTTACATTAGTTATACCTTCCCCGAGACAGAACTCCAACGACTGAGTCAGGCAGAGCCTCGACATGCGTTACGGAGCACTAGATCAATCGGGCAGCGTATCTAATACGTAACCGGGGGTTATGACACTTACATCGAGGCAGAGCTTTGCTATTTTAGTGGGTATAACACCCGAGTATTATAATTGCTATGTAGAAATTGAGAGGGAAAGATCGAAAATGAACGGTTTGGACTCAAGGCCGAAGCCCTCCATTTATAGGGCTGTTCGCCTGGTTCCTCGCGCCCCGCGACGGAGACAAAGGGGGTCGTCGCGCCCGGCGAGCTAGGCTAGGGTAGGCCCTAGCTTGGCTGGCTCGGCTACTAGCTTCGACACGCACTTGACACGTGGCAGCTCAGGAGGCGGCCTGGTGGCCAAGCGCTCGCGCCCCGCGACGGATTAAGTGAATTCTGTCTCGCCCCGCGACATACATATTTTATTGTTTTTATTTGATTTTTGTTAAAATAAAGGTATTTCGGGCCCACTTTTCGTATACGGGGTGTATTTTAGGACGTGTAGGGGTGTTCTAAATATTTTAGGAGGGTTGTTATATCCTCCCCACCTTATTTTAGAACTCGTCCTCGAGGTCTACTGGAACAGGTGTGGATATATCCTCTGCATCTCGGATTTAAGCTCCCAAGTGTACTCTGGTCCTCTTTTGGAATCCCATTTCACTTTGACTAAAACTAATCTCTTGTGCTTAAGATTCTTGATCTTTCTGTCTTCAATCTGTAGAGGTCTCTCTACAAACTTAAGTTTCTCATTTATCTCTATGTCCTTAAGAGGTACTACTAATGACTCGTCTGCTAAGCACTTTTTGAGATTACATACATGAAATACATCATGTATTCCTGCCATTTCCTCTAGCAGTTGTAGCTGGTAGGCTACAGGTCCTATTCTTCTGATAATCTTAAAAGGTCCAACATACCTGGGGCTTAGCTTTCCTCTCTTGATGAATCTTCTCACTCCTTTCCAAAGAGAAACTTTTAACAATACCTTGTCTCCTACCTGAAATTCTAATGGCTTTCGCTTGTTATCAGCATAACTCTTTTGACGATCGCGTGCTGCTTTTAGTCTATCCTTGACTTGAATAATCTTATCTGTTGTTTCTTGTACTATCTCTGGTTCAGACAGTTGCTTTTCTCCAATTTCTGCCCAATAGACTGGAGTCCGACACTTTCGTCCATAAAGTGCTTCGAATGGTGCAGCATTGATACTGGTATGATATCTGTTATTGTAGGAAAACTCTATTAATGGTAAATGATCGTCCCAATTTCCTCCAAAATCAATTACACAAGCTCTAAGCATATCTTCCATTGTCTGAATTGTCCTTTCGTTATGTCCATCCGTTTGAGGATGATAAGCGGTGCTTAGATTTAGCTTGGTTCCCATTGCTTTTTTGAAACTTGTCCAAAAATGAGAAGTAAAACGGCTATCTCTATCAGAAACAATAGATAAAGGAATTCCATGTAATGAAACTATTTTATTTACATATAACTTGGCTAATTGTTCCATACTGAAGGTTTCCTTCATTGGTAAGAAATGAGCAGAGTTGGTTAACCTATCTACAATCACCCAGATTATATCATTACCTTTTCGCGTCTTGGGTAATTTGGTAACAAAGTCCATTGTTATCAATTCCCATTTCCATATTGGCATTTCTAATTGCTGCAATAAACCTGAGGGTTTTTGGTGTTCAGCTTTAACTTGTAAACAAGTTAGACACTTGGCAACATAAGCTGCTATATCCTTTTTCATTCCTATCCACCAGAAATGCTTTCTTAAGTCTTGATATATTTTATCACTTCCAGGATGTATCGTATACTTAGACTTATGGGCTTCTTCTAATATTTGGTGGCGTAGGTTTCCTTGTTTGGGTATCCAAATCCTTTTCTTATGGAATCTCCATATTCCATCTGTTCCTTGTTGTAATTCCTTAATCATTCCTTTCATTTATTTAGTATGGTCCTTGATTACTGGTTCCTGTACTTCTCTAATTTGTTCATTTAAATCTATCTGCAGATTTAATTTAAGAGAACGTACTCTTTTGGCTTTTTATGATACTTTCGACTTAAAGCATCGCCTACTACATTAGCTTTTCCTGCATGATACTGGATACTACAATCATGATCACTAAGAATTTCCATCCAGCGTCTTTGTCTCATATTTAACTCTTTTTTCCAAAAAAAAAACATATCTTAAACTCTTATGATTGGTGAAAATGGTAAACTTACTACCGTATAGATAGTATCTCCAAATTTTAAGGGCAAAAATTATGGCTCCTAATTCTAAATCATGAGTCGAATAATTCTCTTCATGATTCTTAAGTTGTCTAGAGGCATAGGCTATAACCTTTTGACGTTGCATCAACACACATCAATAACCTAACTCAGAAGCGTCACAATAGACTACAAAGTCTTCAGTTCCATCTGGTAATGCTAGTATGGGTGCGTTTGTTAATCTTTCCTTAAGGATTCTAAAGGCTTCTTCCTGTTTTGGTCCCTATTCGAACTTAACAGATTTACAGGTCAGTTCTGTTAAGGGAATGGCTATTCTAGAAAAATTTCGGATAAACCGTCTATAATAACCTGCCAGTCCTAGAAAGCTTCTAACCTCCGTTGGTGATTCAGGGACTTTCCATTTGATAATCACCTCGATCTTTGTGGGATCCACATGAATTCCTTCATGATTAACTAAATGTCCAAGAAATTGCACTTCTTCTAACCAAAATTCACATTTTGAAAATTTAGCATAAAACTTTTCTTTTCTTAGCAAATTTAGGAGTGCATGCAGTTGCGCTGCATGTTCCTCTTTACTCTTAGAGTAAATGAGAATATCATCTATAAAGACAATTATGAATTTATCCAAATATGGCTTACATATTCGGTTCATCATGTCCATAAATGCGGCTGGGGCATTGGTTAAACCAAATGGCATGACGGTAAATTCATAATGGCCATACCTTGTCCTAAAAGCGATCTTAGGAATGTCCTCTTCCTGTACCTTCAATTGATGATACCCTGAACGTAAACCGATCTTTGAAAAGAATCGAGCTCCTTGCAGTTGATCGAACAGATCATCGATTCTCGGTAATGGGTACCGATTTTTAATCGTAACCTTGTTCAACTCTCGGTAATCAATGCACATACGCATTGACCCGTCTTTCTTCTTGACGAATAAAATTGGTGCTCCCCATGGTGATGAACAAGGTTGTATGAATCCTTTTTCCAAAAGTTCGTCCAATTGTTTCTTCAATTCTTGCATTTCCGCTGGTGCCAAACGGTAGGGTGCCTTGGCAATGGGTGCTGTCCCTGGTAGTAGATGAATTCTGAATTCGACTTCCCTGTCCGGCAGTAGTCCTGGTAGCTCCTCTGGAAACACATCTGAGAATTGAGATACTACGGGAATATCTTTCAATTCTCTTCCTTTAGTGTTAATGATTATGGAAATCATATACACTAGTGATCATTTTCTTGCATAACTGACTGTTTTCATCACAGAGATGAATTTCGTGAATCTAGATGGTTTGTCTCATTTAATTATGATCTTTTCACCCTTTGGTGAATTTACTTGTATTGACTTTTGATCACATAGAATACTGGCTTTATTGGCTACTAACCAATCTATTCCTAATACAATATCAAATCCAGCCAGATTCATTGGGTAAAGGTTAGCAGTAAACTTATGGTTTAAAATGTCTATTCTTGCTCCCTGCAAGATTTCAGTGATCTTAATGGATTCTCCATTTGCTATCTCTACTAGACATTCTTGTTGAAGTTTAGTTAATGGTTGATTGAGATATTTGCAAAATAAAGTATTAATAAAACTTTGGTTCGCACCAGAGTCAAATAATACTTTAGCAAAAACATCATTAACTAAAAACGTACCGGCAATCACGTCCGGAATCATCTTTGCTTCTTCGGCTGTCAGAACAAATGCTCTAGCATTCTTAGTAGTCTTGTTGTTCATGGCTAGAGCTAGTTTCGGACAGTTCAGCTTAATATGCCATTTTTCTCCACAATTGAAGCATACTCTATTGCTAGTTAGAAAACATGACGCATTTAAACCCTTTTCAATTTATATATACAAAACTGGTATAACTTAAACTAACGAACTTATTTTGAATATCCGTTTCGTTTACGTTAAAACTTAACTTAAATTAAAAAATATGACACATTATTATCTTTTATGGGAATTGGCCTGTAATAATCCCAATTACACGTCATTGACCATTGTCAGTCCCATCTTTGAATATTCCCCATGCCAGTCCCACCTTTCATCTATTTTTCCTCCACCGGTCCCTAGTTAAAAAAACTTAACGGAGTTAAGTTTTTTTCCGAATTACAAAATGACGTATTAGGGCTTTTGATCAGAACGAGGATACGAGTCCATTGATGTAAAACTTACCTCGAAACGGTGCTCCAAACGACTTGATTTTTGTTAATTGGAAGTTTAAACACCTGAATTGAAGCACTGTTTTCATCGCTTGGAGCACAATTTCAAGGTAAGTTTTACATCATTCGACTTGTATCCACGTTCTGATCAAAAGCCAGAAAACGTCAGCTTGTAATTAAAAAAAAAACTTAACTCTGTTTAGTTTTTTTAACTGAGGACTGGTGGAAGAAAAATAAGTGAAAGTGAGACTGGCATGGGGAATATTCAAAGGTGGAATTGGCAATGGCCAATGACGTCTAGTTGGGATTATTATATGCCAATTCCCCAATCTTTTAATTTAGTGTAAATTACAAAAATCGTCCTTTATGTTTGTATCGGATTGCAAAGTGTTTCATTTGTCTTTAAAGTTGATGGGATTCATACTGTATTTATGCAATTGTAACATGTTATATCTTTTACCCTAAACTCAGTTAGATATTAATGTTAAATCAGGGTAGATTGGTAATTTTATCAATTTATTTAAAATATCTCCAATAAATAAAACAAAAAAGAATTAAAAAAATAAAAATATGACAAAAGAATAAATCAGATGTTTCTCTCATAATCTCACTCTCTTTCTCCCTCTTATGTCTTTCTCAGTTCTCTCTCTCTCTCTAAAACTTCCTGCTGCTACCATCATTCTACCACCACCATCACCATAAACAACCATCCTTTTTCTCTTTTTTCTCCACAACCACCACCTGGTCGTCGCCATCCGACCATCACCATCACCCGGCCACCGCCACCACCCGACCACCGCCACCACCCGGCCACCGCCACCCATCTTCTCAAATCTCAGTTCTGTAACACCACCGGACCATCACCACCACCAGGCCGCCGCCACCCGACCATCACCACCACCCGGCCACCGCCACCCATCTTCTCAAATCTCAGTTCTGTAACACCACCGGACCATCACCACCACCAGGCCACCGCCTCCCTTTAACATCACCGCCACTGCCTTCCTTTAAACACCTCCGCCACCGCCTCTCACCACGGTTCCAGGTTTGATTTTTAGGATTGAATGGTTCAGTTTATGTGGGTTTGATGTTTGGGTTTGTTTCACAAAAAAAGAACCACATCTTGGTTTGAGTTTTAGTGGTTTGAATGGATCGTTTATGTGGGTTTTTGATTTTTGGGTTTCTTTCAGAAAGGGGTGGCGGCGCAGCTTGTTGCCCGTCTACCTTCTGTTTTGATGTAACTTGGCAAGTATTGAAAATTGAAATAAACAAATCTTTACACCAAAAAAAAAAGATCTTGAATTGATTTTTAGTGGGTATTTCTTTAATTTATGTGCCTTTTTTGGTTGATTAAACAATTAATCAGTGGTGGCATGTGGGTGGTGGATGTAGTGGACTTTGGCTATTTGTTGGTTATTAATCAGTGGTGGATGTGGTGGGTTTTGGCTATGGTTCTGAATGGTGGTGATGGAGCGGTGGTCGGATTTGCAGAGGGAAGGAGCAATGGTGGATGTGGTGGTGGGGTTTTAATAAAGGGAAATCAAAAGAGGATGGGAAAAGACAATAATGCCCTCACGTTGACCCCCATGTAACCAGACTTAACTGTAAAAATAAACTGAGTTTGAGGTAAAAGACAAACGTGTTACGACTTGCATACATAAAGTATTGGATTAGAATCAAATACAAAGGCTCCTTAAAATAAGAAGCGTAATCCGATACAAACATAAAGGGTGACTTTTGTAATTTACTCTTTAATTTATATACACCAAACTGACATATACAAAAATAAGTAGGAATTTTCGTCCACCAATTTATGACAAAAGCAAAATATTAAGGGTAAATTATAGTTTTCGTCCTTTATGTTTATCTCGAATTGCAATGGATACCCTTTAACTTCGATAATTACAGTCACAATCCTTTATTTATAAAACTCATTACACCTTACGTCCTTTAATACTAACCAAGTTAAAATTTTCAATTAAGTTATATCACGTGATTATCATGTGAGGGCATTTATGTCTTTTTACACCCAAATAAAAACCATTTTTTTTCAACTACAGCTCAACGTAACCTGCATTTGCCCTAACCCACTTAAACATCAGATCTGAACCTTCATCAAAATTTGGTGTTTTAGATGATTTAAATTGGTTAGTTTAGGGAATGGAGATGGGTTAAATGCACGAAAACAGTGGAATGATAGAGATTTGCAGATGAGGACTAAAATCACCATGAGGATAACAAAATGTTTGTTGCAGCGGCTGAAGTAAATGGGTTTTACTGCTCTATTCATCTTTATCTTTCCGGCGATGTTTACCGGCGAGTATTCCAGCCAAACGATGGTTATCGCCACCGGTGAAATGTCTTCAACCAGGGCCTCCGATCAACCATATCGCTAGAAACCGCCTCGAGCTAGACCAACATCTGAAACCATCTTTATTATTATCATTGTTCAATAAATTGATAACTGAAATGTGTTGGCTTTTATTTTTTAGAGGAGATAGTGGCGGATGTGATAAGAAAGCTTTGAAATTGTTGTTCAATTTAGGTTTAGATGATGATAATAAGATGGGTTTGGTGGCTGAGGGTTGTTCAGATCTGGAACCGGTGGTCATGGGGGTTGGTTGGAGATTTGGTGGTGGGATTTAGCAGTGATGGCGGCAAATTTGGTGGTGGCGGTGGTTTGGGTTGGTTGGAGAGGGGAGAGAGAGAGAACTGGGTGGTGGTGATGGTGATGGTGAAAGAAGAAACTAGAAATGGAAGAGATGAAGTAGGTTTTTAAAATTATGTTTTGATTTTTTTTCTTTAAATAAGTTGGTAAAATGACTAAACTACCCTTAACTGATCAAACTTAACTGAAAATTTAAACTTAGTTAGTGTTAAAGGACGTAGTGTGTAATGATTTTACAAATAAAGGATTATAACTGTAATTATCGAAGTTAAAGGGTATCCATTGCAATTCGAGATAAACATAAAGGACGAAAACTGTAATTTACCTAAATATTAATTATTTGGTAACGGTAGTGAGGAGTATAAAGAAATTGTATTTCCATCAATATTAATAATATAATATATTTGTCTCTATATATGTAAAACAGCTACATAATGGAGAGTTCAAATGAGAATAAATTACAAATTAAGAATAAAAATAATAAAGGGTGCAAAGGTAATTTGAACAAATAATTTAATGAGTCAATCATTTATTTATGTTATTCAAATTAATGAACCATAATTATTTAATTAGTTATCCTGTAAAATAGTTTTGCACCTTACACAATAAAAACAATCATGCACATTATCCTACATATTCAACGTCTCCTACATCATAAAAACAATGTTTCCTACACCATAAAGAGAATGTTTTGGTATAAGATACAAAATATGTAAGACCCCAACGCTTTTAAATAATTTTGTGACTCATAATAAAATATGTGTAGAATACAACACTTTTAAATAGTTTTGTCCCTTCTAATAAAATTGGTATATTAATGGTGATGAAGGAGGAAATTGTGGTGACATTAATAAGATTTAAGTAACTTTTTATAATATTTATTAATATTCTACATCAAAATGTCTATCCTACCCTTATTAATTAAAGCATTAATTAAAAGTAGATAAAAACTATATCTTAATTCACAACCATTTATTAAAAAAATACAGAGCCTAGATTAATTTATTTTTCTTTTTACAAGAAAATTTTTTCTTAAATGAACCTCCCCCAGTTACATATTCATTAATTTTAAAATTTACACGTCAACCACAAAAAAAGACAATATAATAATGATGGTATTAATGCAAGTTGTAATGAAAATATATGTTTCGATATATAAATTTTCATTTTGAAACAAACGGTTTAATTCTTGGCATAGTATGTGATGTCTATCTCTCTATATATACCAAGACTTTGTTAAACCTTAAACAATATCATGGGTGCAATGCATAACCTCTTTACTCTACTCACATTACTATCTTTGATTACTTCTGTAACTCATGCCTGCTTTCTTACTGCAAAATGGAATCTTTATGTTATAAGTAATATTGAGGATGATATTGTCGCTCATATTAAATCAGGAGATGATGATCTTGGTAATCATACAATTCCATTTAATGGGAATTACAACTGGTCATTTTGTGACAGGATTGATGGCCGTACTCTTTTCTATGGCTACTTTTGGTGGGGTTCAAAATTCACGTCCTTGGCTTTGTTCGACGATGAGCTTCGAGGCCCGTGCGCTCTAAGCAAAGAGAGTGGTCAACATTGTTATTGGTTGGTACGACCGGGTGGATTTTATGTATCCGCATATAACAGAACTTTTGCGGACAATTACTGGACGTTTAAAAAACATTGGGATGAATAAAAGTTTCATATTTTCAGCCAGTGAATTGAACTTGATATAATCTACAATATAGCTTGATATATATCACTGATATTTTATGTGGGTGCTTATTAATATAAAGATCAGACATACTTTATAGACTTTGGCGTCTAAATAAAATCTTTGTTATTGTTGTCTTATAGTTACTAGCTTACAAACCCGTGTATTACACGGGTTGAATCACAAAAAAAATGTAAATCATAAACTTGTATATAATCCTTATTAGATAAAATTGTAAAAAAAGAACAGTTATACTTTCAGCTATTCAAAATAATTTTCTAAGTTTTCACTTCTCTCTTGAGATAGTACAATCCATCTTATTATATAAATTAAAAGAAATAACACTAAAAAATAAAAAAATAATGATCATAAAATTGTAAGTACTTTTAAAATTAATTATAAGTTATGATGTTATGCTAAATGAATTGCAATTAAATTCTGCGATGTATATTAATGATATATTAAATACTTCGATATAAATATTATTTTTGGATATATAGATCATGAGACGAGATATGAATATCATCATAGTATAGTAAATATTACATATTAAATAAAATCATACTACAAATAAAGTATACGTTTAAAAAAACAGGACTAAAGTTTTTTAAACTATAATTTTGAGCTTCTACAACAGTCTCTTTAGTTAGTAGTCGGCATTTAAATATTCAAATTAAAACTCGCATGAAAAGTCAGAGTTCTTTAAGTTCTTACAACTCAATGGAGTAAGAAAGTATACGTTTAAAAAAATAGGACTAAAGCTTTTTAAACTATAATTTTGAGTGCCTACAACAACTTCTTTAATTAGTAGTCAACATTTAAATATACAAATTAAACCTCGCATAAAAAGTCGGAGTTCACTAAGTTCTCACAACTCAATGGGGCAATAAAGTATACGTTTAAAAAAAATCGTATTAAAGTTTTTTTAACTTTAATTTTGAGTGTCTACAACAACCACTGTAATTAGCAGTCGACATTTAAATATTCAAATTAAAACTCACATGTCGAAGTTCACTAAGTTCGCACAACTCAAGGGGGTTTTCTCTTAATCCAAAATGATGTAAAATATTAAAAAAAACCCATGTAAAATGTATTTAACCATATCTGGAATACGAAAAGTTATTTGATATACATTTATATAACTTAGATAATTATTAATTATATTTAAAATTATATGTTTGATCTCTTTATAGATAATTATTAATTATATTTGAAATTATATGTTCGATCTCTAACTATATTATAAGTAATATTATATTATATTGTATTGTATTGCATTGCATTGCATTGCATTGTATTGTATTGAATTGTATTGTATTATTTGATACATTTATATTAGTTGTAGATAATTATTAATTAAATTTGAATTTATATGTTTATCTCTAACTATATTAATTAATATTATACTATATTATATTATATTTTGTGTATAAAAAGTTAATATGTAATATTATTATTAAAATTGAGGGGGCACTAGAGAGTGACACGTGTACAAAAAGATTTTTGTTTATTAGTATAGGAAGATTTGTTGGTCTGATTTTTTGTAATAAAATCTTTCCGGGTTATGAGCACCCATAAAGTATATCAAAGTTTAGAGTAGTGTTTATGAGGTAATCTCCATAACAAACGATTTGTAATAACGAGAATCAGAATAAATAGGGAAATTGATTGATCTTTGTATATTGAAAAACTTAGAATTGAATTTAACATTGTTTACTTATGGTTCTATCTATGATGTTGTTGCAATTCAATTTATATCTAATAAACCTAAACCATGAAATCAAAATGGAACCAAATCATTAGTAACAACTTGGTTTGGCTTGTTTTAATTTTCAGCAATTCAGTTTACAATGGTAAAAAATGTTGCTGACGTATGGCACACGATCGACCTGAAAACCGGACAATCAACTCCCCTTATAAAAACAATAAAATCAATACCGGGAGAAAGTGATGTCACTACTTCCTCCATGACTCAAGTCATGCCAACGACCAGTTGCTAGTAAATTTGGACTTCCAACTACCATTAGAGCGGAGCAATAGTCATGTCGGGTAGGGTAGGGTTGACCCACCTAACTTTGGTTTACAGTCAACATTTTCCCAATCTTCCCCTTATACCAAACTAGACTCAAGCTTGAGTACTCCTAAATTCTTTCTCCTGCATATTGATAAAGTTCAACCTTGATACTCCTATGAACATGCAGTGACCTTCTAACCTGAAAATGAGCGAAGCCCTGGTATCTAACCTGACTAGCCTCTCGCTAGAGATGACAAAATCTGTAATTACATGACGCTAGGAACGTGGTCCACACCCACAAGATCCTAATAACTGAAAGATGAAGTGCAATCAGAACAAAGTAATTAAGTGCTAGACAGATTAATCCCTCGCTAGAGGCTCAAATTTCTACAATTATCTTACTTGTGACACCGTCGATCCAAACAATCCTAAAATCGTGAAACTAACCGTAATGTGATAAACCTATTACTTAGAAAACACCATATAGTAATAATAAGATGCACCTCGAGCTAGCGAGTGTACCGGTTATCAAACAACACTTAGATCATAACCTAACGTGCCTGGATTTCTTCTCAGGTCACCCGAAATGGATGTACACTTTACTATTAATTTATTTTAATTATGAGTTAACTTTTATTATCTTTAATGACAAGTCGTAGACCAAAAACCTACTGATTAACAACCTAAGAATGACTTAATCGAACTTGGGGTGTACCTTTATGTGCCAAGGTCAAGAAAATCATCAAACACAACAATAATCACAATCTAAACTTGTACACATGATCCTAATCAGCAACAAATCATGATTATTTGAAACCAAACACAATTTGCTCAAATGTCAGATTAGAAAAGTCAACGTACGTTTAATAGTTCATATAGACCTAAGTAGCTAGGAGTGTTACCCTACCACCAATGAATAATGTTGTGGCTTTCCATGATGATAATCAAGCTTAATAGGTTTGATAATAGGGTCCCTTTGCTTAACCCGATTTGTGTTTGCACACACAGATAAACCAATGTAAGGGAAAGGGAGACAACTAGCTTTGCAGTTATTCTTGACAGCCATATATATATATATATATATATATATATATATATAGGGGATGGTTCAAATGAAAACCACTTTTATTGTGAAAACTCGAAAACTAACTAAAAAAAACATAAAAAACCCACAAATTTTTTTTTTCAATTTTTTTATAAAAATCGCTGGTTTTTATATATAAAAAAAGATTTTTTTTTTTCAAAAAAAAAAAATTGTAGTTCACATGTGTAATAATACACATGTGTAGTACACATACACATGTGCACTACACAAAAAAATATATTTTTTTTTTGAAATTTTTTTTTATATAAAAAAACCTGCGAAAATTGGTTTGCAAAAAAAAAAATTTGGTATGTTTTTTTGGCTTTTTTAATTAGTTTTCGAATTTTCACAATAACTAGTGGTTTTCATTTGAACCTTCCCCTATATATATATATGAGAGTGAGATATTTTGAAGCCGTACCTACCACATAAAGATAGGGTTTTTCAAGTTCATTATAAGACTCGAGCACAAATCGGAGCATGTCCTAATACAACCAATGTTTTGAATGTTAGAAGACAACCTGTCCCATAAGGTCGTCATCAACAACAATTAAGTGGGATAGAACAAGCCTTGCGTTATGGGTTGCAATACCATGTAAAATCCCCATTGAGACCACCTTAGTTATAAAAGAGGACAAGGCCTCCGTTGCCAAGATAAAGATAAATAGTGATAATGGATCGCCTTGGCGAACACCTCGTAAATGATGAAACTTCTTCGTGGGAGACCCATTGACCAAAACCGAAGCCCGAGAGGACGACAAAGTCCATGAACCCTTTTTATCCACAAATTTGAGACCCCATTTAATGTAGCACTGAATCAATGAAGTCCCAATTAATTGTGTCTAAGGCTTTCTCAAAGTCAACTTTAAGTAGAAAGCCTTTGACTTAGGTTTCTTGACCCATGATATAGATACATAGATTATTAATGCCCCGTCATGAATTTTCATCTTGGCTAGGAATTCTAATTGGAATTCGGAAGCTAAAGACCCCAACACCTTCTTTAGACGATTAGCGAGAACTTTAGAGATTACTTTAATGATACAATAAATAAGGCTAATGGGTAAGAAGTTATTACGAGAGGTGGGATTCGAGTGCTTTGGAATCAAAGTGATAAAAGAAGATCCAGAACCCCTATTTATGACTCACTGAGTTGGAAACTGAGAAAGACTACTTAGGAATTCATCCTTAAGCTCGTACTAAAAACATTTGATAAAGGAGAAGTTGAATCCGTTCAGTTTCGGTTGGGGACCTTATATGTCAAAGCTTAATTCAAATCTAAATCTATATCTACATCTATACCACCTAATAAATAAAAATAACAGGAGATACATGACATGATTATAGTCGTTCACAACTTGTGTTTTCTCGTTACCCTCTAATATAAATATTAGATAATGATAAAAGAATATACATTTTAGGTAATCAATATAAATTTAGTTATGGACAATTATAATTTCTCAAAAAACTTATCAGTTTTGAATAATATATTTGCATTACGTATAATTTTTATATATCTTATTTCAAATAAGGTAGTTATTAGTATTAAGTGGACACTGTATAATCGATGAAATTACATTTTTAATAAAAAATTTCTAAATAAACTTTTTTTTTTCTTAAAAACTTCTGAGTTAACTTTTGTTTTGCTTCCTGTGGTTTGGTCATTTTAATGGTTTTGCTCCAATAGTTTAAAAATAGTCATTTTCCTCCCTGATCTTTCGAGTTTGTTGCCGGTTTGCTCCCTGGCTCTAAATCAGTTAAAACGTTCAATTAAAAGTAGGGGTATTTCGGTAGTTTACTCCCTGGCTCTAACTCAATTAAAACGTTTAGTTAAAAGTCGCGGTAGTTGTGGTCGGCGGGTGGTAGTTGCAGGTGATGGTGGATGGTTGTGGATGGTGGTGGCCGGTAGAAAGAGTGGATGAAGATGGGGGATCAGAAAAAAATTACTTATATACATGTAAATAAACAAGTTATAGGTTTATTTAGGTGAAAAGACTTACATGCCCTTGCTTTTATCTATAAAATTACCAAAATACCCTTCTAGTTAATGGATTTTTTGGATGAAGTTAGATGCGGGGAGCAAAATGACGATAAGTTAGAAAAATCAGAAAGGAAAATGACTATTTTTAAACTATTAGGACAAAACCTTTAAAATGACCAGATCATAGGGAGCAAAATGGAAGTTAACTCAAAACTTCTCTTCAAGTCTTCAAATATCAACATGTTCAAAATTATGTTAATTAAAATATTTAAAAAAAATATTAATGACACTAAATTTCTTTTATGAGTGAATTCTAAATTTATTCAAATATTTAATATGGTTGGGTGGTTTAAATGGTAAAAAGAAAAACTAATATGTCAAATAATAAAAAATAGGTGCTATTTAAAAAGTTCAAGTTTTAAATTAATTTTTTATATGTATTTATAGGTAAGGATAGGGCGTTTTGCTACAAAGTGTGAAAAGTCTATGTAGGAATTACGTTTTTTTGTGTTTGCCATGAAGTTTTAGATTCTTTTACCATCGTATCATATAAAAAAACACCAAATACAACAATTTAAAACACAATGAAACATGTCATGGGTATGAAATCTAAAACACCATACGAAGAAAGTTAATCATTGCGTTTTAAATTTGATGCCTAGAATATAAATGATTGTGTTTGAAATTGTAACGTACGTTTGGTGTTTTCCTAAATATACTATGTCAAAAAAATCTAAAAAACCATGCCTAAAATTTAAAAAACAACACCTACACAGACTTCTCACACTTTTTAGTAAAAATTTCATTTGTAGGCTAATCAAACTACCCTATATGTATATATCTATAATTGCAATTTCAGTTAATATAACGGTAATAAGAGGAAAGTTAACAGAATATATACATCTGAATTAAAATGTAGTATTTACATATAAAATTTAACTAGTAACAAAGTGATGGTCATAATCAACAAAGTGAACGGAGAAGTTGTCATTCACAACGTCGACAATGGAACAATCGTTATTTGGGACACCAGGTGTTTGATGTAATGTTTGCTAGTTGTAGTTCAATTTGTTTCATAATCACGGTGTTGAATGAGTGTTAACAGGGGATATTGAATTGATTCTGTAGAACTTGCATCAAGGATATCCAATTGAGATCAGGTATCTTAAAGCGCAAGACGGGAACATCTCCAAAGATCGTAGCATGGTTAAATCAAAATCACTCTGTTTACTAGCATGATTTCGCAATCTTTGCGACGGGATTTCCCTATATTCCAGGCGAATTTTCAATCAGTGTTGTTTAGTTTATTATAGTACCATTACGATACCGACACTCAGTATAACAATCGAAACGTGTCTTACATCGATTGAAAATCATAAAAATAAATACCCGTACCAGTACCGGTGTTGTTCGGTTGATATCGGTTCGGTTTTTTATTATACGGTATAGTACTGGAACCAATATAGCTTACGATACAACAAAAATCTTATTGCGAATAGTCGAATACAACTCTGTGTTCAAACGAATCTTATACGCCACATAGAGAAAACCACAAAAGTGAACACAGTACAAAGTATAGGTATTGTTTTGTCAGTACCTGTTCAGTTTGTGACGGTAAAAAAACTCAGCTATGCATGACATGTTCGTATATAACTTTTATTGAATCGTACATAATAATAAGCACGATATATTTAGAATTTTATAAAATATTATGTTATACTAATAAAAATGGAAAAATGTAATCAACCTCTTTTTATAAAAAATAACTAAATTGATGTTACATAGTACCGGTATCAATATTGTTCGGACGATTTCGATAATATTAAAAAAAATGAATCATTAAAAGTTAAAATAAAAAATCCAAATATGTTTAAAGTTAAATATAATAATATACTACATTTATAATATTAAAATAATACATATTTTATTAATACGTGTATGGCCTTTTAGACCAATCTAACTCATTATTGGCTAATTAGATATAAGAAATAAATATAACTAGCACTAAGTTCCTCTGCGTTGCGGCGGGGACATAAACCTTGTCAAGTAGCACTAATGCTACACAACTACCATCGACCAGTAAAACCGGAAAAACACATAAAAACAAAATAACCAAAAATATAGAAAAGAAAAACTAAGTCGATCTAAGACCATGCGTTTTGCGACAAACCTATCAAACAGGGAAAAAATAGACGCATTGTGACGGTCCTGTCAAACGGGAAAAAATAGACCAAAAATGTTGAAACCCACATGCACATTCGTGTTCACTCGCAAAATTAGAACGGAACGTAAAACGAAAAATTTACAAAAGATGAAAAGTATGGGGATCAAAGTTTAAAATAAAAATGTGTTGAGTTAAATTGTAAAAAATGAAAATTTTTAGGTTAAAAGTAAAAAACAAAAAAACAAAGAGGTTAAAGTGTAAAAAAATGAAAACCTTTGGATTAGAAATGAAAACTCAAATTTTTTTTTTGGAAAACTCCCCATGCTTATTGTACAACTATATAAAACACCAACATGTTCCTAATTTATAATATGGTAATATGGTAATACACAGTTGAAAGAAAATATTTTAAAAGTTAACTTAATAGAATATATATCACTGTCATGTAAAATTCTTTTTTAAAGACATATCTTGACGACTTTACAGATTACATTATATTTTATTCTATACGTATGATACAAGAGATTCTATGCTAGTTAGAAAATATAACGCATTTAACCCCTTTTCAATTTATATAAACAAAAGTGACATAACTTAAACTAATGAACTTATTTTGACTTACATTAATGAATTATTTTGAAGATTCGATTCGTATATGTTAGCTTAACTTTAATTAGACAATATAACACATTATTATCTTTTAATTTATATATACAAAACTGACATATACAAAAATAAATAGGAACTTTCTTCTACCAATTTATGAAAAAATTAAATTAAAATATTAATTATTTGGTAACGGTAGTGAGTTTGTGTTTCCATCAATATTAATAATGTAATATAATATAATATAGTTGATATATATGTAATTCAGTTACATATTCACCAAATCTTAAAATTTACATGTCTACCATAAAAAGATTAAAAAAGATTAGTACATAAGACCTTGTTAAATGTTATTGTGAAAGTAAGTTGGTTTTTTCATCTCACGCGATGCATAAGTTCTTCCCCTTTCTCATTTTATTCTCTTTGATTGTTTCTATAACACATGGCTGTTTTTTTACTGTACCATGGAGCGTTTATGTTCTGAGTAATATTTCAGGTGATATTGTTGCTCATATCAAATCTGGAGATGATGATCTTGGTAATCATACAATTCCATTCAAAGGGAACTATAATTGGTCGTTCTGTTCCAGGGGTGATCATCGCACTCTTTTGTAACACCCCAAAACCCGAATGTTTATATTCGTTAAATGTTATGATGTGGTGCATCAAGAAATGAATGACTGGGTTATTTAACCAAGTTAGCAAAAGGGTAAAAGTAATAAAAAGAAAGAAAGTTGTGCCCATTTATAATTAGTGGCAACTTGAGGGGTTAAAGTGGGTTAAGTTGAAAGTTGATTTAACAAATAAAGATTTACACACACAAACACACACACGATCGTGTGTTCTAGAGAGAGAGCAGGAGCTCTCATGAAGTCAAAACCCTAACTTCATCTATTCCCTCAAATTGGAATGCAAAACGAAGCTCAAATTCATAACCAAACACGGATTAATGATCACCTTCACAAGGGGATCGTAAGGTATGTCTTAGATTCGAGATTGGTGATGATGCACGAAATGGGTTATGTTGTAAATCACGAATTTGTATGAAATTGAGCATGAGTATGTGTTAGATTCATCATTTGGAACATGGATTATGCATGAATGAGGTTAATTTGATGTTTAAGGGTGAAACCCATTTGTTATGGTAAGAATGATGATTTGAATCATCATCCATGTCTAATTCTTGTGGAATGTTGATGTATTTTTATTTGTATGATGGATTCTTGTTAGAGGAATTAAAAGAAATGTGATACTAGTATGTTTGATGTTCATGCATGTATGATCCATGTTGATTAGAAGGAAGAATTTGATGAATTATGTATAAGGTTAGAAGAATATGCATAAATTAGTTGTACACTGTGCTAACATAGTGGTACGCACACCAAGTGTATGATGAAATGTCTAAGTGAAGTTAAGATGTGAGATTGGATGAAATAGCTTGATATAAATGATTGAGATTAAGTAATGATGTAATTAGTAGTATACTAATGTGAAGAAGGTGCCTTAGATGGAACTTATACAAGAATTCGGGTTAAATGTATGTCTTGGTCAAGACTATGCATTAAGGCATTGTACGTTGTATTTAATATCACTAGGTGATCATATGGTTGTAAGCATAGTTGCATTGTGAGTAAGAAATGTATATAGTGTTATTGCTATAGCATAAGTGATGATATGGATACATGAGGATAAACCGAAAGTTTGTATGATGAACTGTTGACTTTGAAGGTCAACTACGCATAAGAAGCATGGTTTGGTTTGTTGTCATAAAGGTAGAATTACAGGAAGTTGTATGGTACATGTTATGTTAATATGCGTTATTTGTGATTACATGATGAATTTCATGAGTTTGAAAGGATATGAATTGGATTATATGTCATATGCTTGTTAGTTGTGACTAAAGAAAGTCAAATGTGAAATATGCGATTACTATGATCGTTAACATGTACAATTGTGTATGCTAATGTGAATATGATTTGGTGACATGAAAGTATAGGAATCATGTCGAGAAGGACTCAAGCATGAAAGGCTAACGGGTCAAAAGGAGGCAAGATAACGGACGCGAACTCGGACGCACGAAGTAAGTGATTTCTGCAATCACTTCTTATGTTTGATTAAGTTATAAGACGTTTTAATTAACTAAGCATGATGGTTGAAGTCAATTATGTGTCGTAGTCTTTCGTCGTAAAGGATGGGATTAAAGTTGACCAAAATGCCCTTGATGGGTATTTTGGGCAAATAATCTTAATAAGTGGTTTAAGAACAAGTTATACGATTAGTTTAATGTTTTGGACAAGTATGGAAATGGGAAGTATGGTTTTGTTGTCATAAACCGTTTAATGCGCAAAATACCCATAACGGGTCAAATATTTAGAAAATGATAATAAGCCGATAGGGCGTAAGATAAGAATTTCATTAATCCGGATGTGGGATTTTAAGTTCATATGATAAATTGTGAATTTACAAGTATGTGGGAAGAAACGGGAGGTTAAACGGGTATACGGGTTGAAAGTTATGCAAGTTTTAGCGCGTTCGGACGTTAAAACGGATTTGCAGGAAAACCATGTTTAGAGGGGTCGTCGCCGACGCCCTCTATGGCCTCCATTTCTTCCGACGGGTTAACAAGCTGGTTACGGGCTTATTGGCGCGACGGGCTCTTGTTTGTGAGCTTTTTATTTTTCGCGTCTTGTGTTTCCGGTTGAACCGTAACGTGTCCTTGTGCTTCGGTTTCCGACCCGATGATTCGTAAAGCTTCACATGAGCATATAGGTATGTTGGTTCCCCTTGGGATAAGGGATCCTACTTTTTGGTTTCTTTATGGAACCTAAAATGGGATCCCAAGAATCCCACCTTAGGTTCCATTTAGGAACCTTAAAGCGGGATCCAATACCCCAGGCAAGAATCCCACCTTAGGTTCCATTTAGGAACCTTAAAGCGGGATCCCATACCCCAGGCAAGAATCCCACCTTAGGTTCCATTTAGGAACCTTAAAGCGGGATCCCGTACCCCAGGTAAGAATTATTAATTTAATTCTCATTGGCAATCGCCCAATGATGTAGGAAAGGTTTGTATGCATGTAGATGTGTATGTATGTATGTGTAAAGATATGTACGAGGGTATATATGTATGCAATGATGTGGGAAAGGTTTGTATGCATGTAGATGTGTATGTATGTATGTGTAAAGATATGTACGAGGGTATGTATGTATGCAATGATGTGGGAAAGGTTTGTATGCATGTAGATGTGTATGTATGTATGTGTAAAGATATGTACGAGGGTATGTATGTATGTAATAATGTAGGAAAGGTTTGTATGTATGTATGTGTATGTATGTATGTATGTATGTATAAAGGCATGTATGAGTGTATGCACGTATGTAAAGTTGTAGGGAAAATATGTACGTATGTAGATATGTATGTGAGTACGTATGTAAGCATGATTTAGAGACGATGAGGGTTAACGTTATTAATGGTGTGCCTCGAGAATGAAAAGTAATGCAGGTACATTATTGAAGCCTCACCAGGAAATGGAATGCAGATGGAACGCTTAAAGCTTAGTAGATGACGAAGTGTGAAGTGTACGCGAATGAACTTTGTTTCTTTAATGTGTGCTAATGTTATGAATGTATGTGGTGAATGCAGGTTGTACGGATAATGAGCGATTATCACAAGGATTAGGGATTGAAGACCGAGTCACTAGAGAGATTGTACGGGGACGTTGAATGCAAAATGTAGTAAACGTAAGCTATGTTTTAATTAGTAAATAAGAGGATGACGGATTTATGAATAAGAATTATGTTAAAGTTAAATTTTAAATAAGTTGAGGTATTTATAATGAAAGAAATTTTATGGTTCGTATTTCCGCTGCGACTTTTGCCATGTAGTATTTAGGGTGTAACATCTTTTCTATGGTTACTTTTGGTGGGGTTCAAAATTTCAATCTTTGGATTTGTTTAATAAGGAGCTTGAAAAATATTGTTCTCTAAACAAAGCCGGTAGACAAGATTGCTATTGGTGGGTACGCCCTGACGGATTTTTTGTATCCCCATTAAATAATACTTTTTCTGAATTTTACTGGAAGTTCATAAAACCCTGGGGTTGACTAAAGTTTCATATATTCGATAGGCTATTGTATGAGACATAACAAAGCTTGATGGATATATTTATCTGATCAATGAAATGATTTATTACTTTTGGTGTTTACATGAAATGTGTTTCCAATATATATTTATTTGTTTGTTTGATATTAATTTCTACCATTTTAAGTAACTGAAACTCCTCACCAAGAAGATCACAAAGGAAAGATCAGAGACTCGCCATAATGTCTAAGAGCTCAACTAGGATGGCTGAGAAGTTCAAAGAGTACACAATTAGGAAAGAAGCAAAAGCGTTGGAGTTGGTGGAAATAAGAAAGAAACGAGAGGAAGACACTGTAGCGTTAGTTCCTGAACAACGCGAGGCAGTGAGACAACTTATATATGATCGGGATATGAGGACGTATACTCGGTCACACGACAATGTTCAACCAGAGATGTTCCCATTTACTCTAGCCCGAAAACGTGAGATCGCGAAAAAATGTAGTTGGCCATGTAAATTCTAATTTTTAGTTATGTTTTATGTTTTTATTTTCCTAGTTTTAAAATTTAATGTAATTTTGTTTGTTTAAAATATGTTTTAATTATTATGCATAATGAAAAAAAATGAAATACACTACTCCAACAAGTGAAGCACCTCTTACGTTAGCGCAAAATGAAGAGTAGAGAGGGGAGTTGACATAGCAAAATAGGATTGGCTAAGGTGGAGAGAGGACTACTCCACCCGAGTGGAGCCATTACAGTTAAGAAGGATAAAAAAGATCATTTTTCAAATCAATTAATAAGATAAAGTTGTGGAAAAAAAGATGTAAGGAGCATTTTTGGAATAGACTATTTGTAGAGTGTAGACTTTCATTCTTCATGGAATGTACATGCATACTTCCTCCTCATTTTTAAATGTTCATACATTTTATACGACATTATTTTCTTAAAAAAAATTGCACCATAAAATCGAACGTCTTTTTATCTTTAATTTGAGTACAGTTTGCTATATAAAATATAACAACTTAAAAAACCCCAAAAAATGTGTTAGGCAAAATCCCTCTCATTTTTTTACTATAAGAAGTATCACGTGTCATCTCTACAATTTTTCTTAGGCAAAACCACTTTTTAGTGGATATTTCCCCATTATTATATTATTATGTTATAAGATATGAAGTAAATGTTGTATTTGAAAACAGCTCATGTCAACACAAAATTTCAAAATTTTCACGAATATATGTATTAAATGTATCTTATAATCGCCTCCTTGATAAATACAAATTGCTCTATTTATACGAAAGCATTGAGCCGAAGCCTTTAAACAAAGTTGTTACATTTATCAAAAGTGGTTTTTTTGAACTTGCATCTTGTCCGATGCATCACCTCTTACTCTATATCATCCTAACATCTTCACTTATTTCCATTACAAATTCTTGCTTCTTTACCGCAAAATGGAATGTCTACCTCATAAATGATACTCCTGATAGTTTTGTTGCTCATGTTATGTCAAAAGATGATGATCTCGGAAATCATATCGTACCGTCCAATGCTAATTACTATTTCTCATTTTGTGATAGATGGGATCGGACGTCACAATTCGACGCTGAATTTTGGTGGGATAAGAAATATCAGTGCTTGGGAGTTGTTAACGATTTTGCTCGAAGCAAGTGTCATTGGTTGGCAAGGTGTTATTGGTTGGTACGACCTGAAGGATTTTATGTATCGATGTATAATGTATCATTTCCTCGTCCTGAATGGACATTTGTTAAATCTTGGGGCTAAAATGAAATTTGTGTGGATTAAATAACCATAATATATGAAGAAACTGTCATAGACAATCTTTATGTGAAGTCAAATTGTTGGATGTGTTGATTTACAAGTAAAGTACAATCACCTCCTTTTATTTCGTGTTACACCCTCCTTATAGAGATTATATCTTCATGGTTTTATTGCTTTTTTATATCACTTCACTTATATATCTATATATGATTATAGAGGGAATTAAAATTTTACTATTTTTATTATATCAGAGATGTATTCAAATTAGAGTTTTTTTTGTATCGTAAACTATAACAAGTGTATGTACGTACCGGTGTTCCGGCAAACCGAAACGATTCAAACTCAACATCTGTACCGACACTGGTGCCACTATTTCTTTTCTTTGTTTTTGATCGATGTAAAACACGCGTCGATATCCTTTTAATAATGTTACAATTTTTTTCTTCTTTCAATTGCTATAGCAAGTGTCATTTCATAAATCATAGAATGTATATCGGTTGAATTCTTGCGACGTAGCGGGAGGAATCCTACTAGCTAACATTTAATAACATCCATGCTAATGCCATCAAGTTAAGAAAACTTTTCCTTTATCTAGAAAAATGTTCATTCTGATATAATTTTACAATTTGGTCCCTATTGGTTCTAATGGTTGAGATCAATAGAGATCAAATTGTAAAATATTTTCATTAATTTGGACTGATTTGAAATATCTAGGGACAATATAGTCTTTTAAACCCACTAGAAATTAGGTAATGCACATGTAACTTCCCCCCGTCTTTTTTAAACGTCAATAACTTTTTATACGTAACTTTTTTAAAAAAAAATTACACCATAATAACGGGCGTTTTTTTATCTTTAATATGAGTACCATATTGTTATACTTTATAGAGAAAAAATATGTTTCGATCAGATATTTAGTCAATGAATGGTGTTATATACTTGCTGAATGGTGTTATATACTTGCTGAAGGTGTTATATACTTACTGAATGGTGTTATATACTTGCTGAATGCTGAATGGTGTTACATACTTGTTGAATGGTGTTATATACTTGCTGAATGGTGTTATATACTTACTGAATGGTGTTATATAATTGCTGAATGGTGTTATATACTTGCTGAATGGTGTTATATATATACTTACTGAATGGTGTTATATACTTGCTGAATGGTGTTATATACTTCCTATAATTAACGTGGTGGTTATGAGAAGTTTTTAATTAATTGAATTAATGATAAAATTACTTGTTTACCCTTTTCAATTAATTTAGATCTAATGGCTGAGATTCTTTCTTACCTTTCTCACACTTTTGGTCTTTTTTACAATAACCTTACCCTATATATATATATATATATATATATATATATAACATTAGTTTTAATATTTTTTATTATTATCATATATTGTTTAAGAGTTCGAAGAAGATAAAATGTATATAAACTAGTTGAGGACTCGCCCGCATTGCGGGGCGATGGCCGAATAATTCTCAATCAATTTAAAACACACTATTATAGTTTTGTTAGGAAAAAAAACTAAAACGATGACAAGACCGTAGTTCTGAGCTCAGGGCAAAACTGTAGTTTGACAGGATTAATGAGCGAGTGTTAGGCAGCTCCTTCACATGGAAAAAAATTAAATCAAGTCAACAAATTAAGAAAACACTTTTATAGTTTTGCTAAAAAAACTAAAATGATAGCAATACTGTAATTTGAAGTGAGGGCAAAGTTGTATTTGTTAACTTGGGTAAAATCAGAATTTGCCAAAAGTTAAAGTGATGGCAGAGAAAAAATCGTAATATAACTTTGCACTAAGGACAAAATCGTAATTTTAAGCTGGTGACAAAACTATATTTTTAATTTGAACCGGGGCAAAATCAAAATTTTGAACTGAGTGCAAAATCGTAATTTTGAATTGGGGGGCAAAAGCATACTTTTATTTTGAACCGGGCAAAAACATAATTTTAACCTGAAGGCAATCATAATTTTTGAAACGGGGCGAAAATGCAAAATCATCATTTTTAGTTTGGGGCAAAAGAAAAAATTTATTTTGAAATGGGGCGAAAATTGTAATTGTAATATGGGGATAAAATCATAATTTTGAACCGAGGGCAAAAGCGTAATTTTGAGCGAGGGACTAAAACATAATTTTATTTTGAAGTGAGGGCGAAAACGTAATTTTATTGCAAATTAAGGACGAAACCGTAATTTTAAAACGAATATAAAATAATTAAATTGTTGGTCTAATAGGGAAGTGTCACGCAGCTGCGTGACACTATTCCCCTAACTTGGTTTTGTATATGTGGGATCTGGGGATAAAATCATAATTTTGAACCGAGGGCAAAAGCGTAATTTTGAGCGAGGGACAAAAACATAATTTTATTTTGAAGTGAGGACGAAAACGTAATTTTACTGCAAATTAAGGACAAAACCATAATTTTAAAACGAATATAAAATAATTAAATTGTTGGTCTAACAGGGAAGTGCACGCCGCAGCTGCTGCGTAGCACTATTCCCCTAACTTGGTTTTGTATATGTAGGAAACTAGTTAATGCCCCGCCCGCGTTGCGGGGCGATGGCCGAATAATTCTCAATCAATTAAAAAAACACTATTATAGTTTTGTTAGAAAAAAAAACTAAAACAATGACAAGACCGTAGTTCTGAGCTCAGGACAAAACTGTAGTTTGTCAGGATTAATGAGCGAGTGTTAGGCAGCTCATTGACATGGAAAACAATTAAATCCACTCAACTAAAAAGAACACTTTTATAGTTTTGCTAAAAAAAACTAAAATGATAGCAATACTGTAATTTGAACTGAGAGCAAAGTTGTATTTGTTAACTTTGGTAAAATCGTAATTTGCCAAAATTTAAAGTGACGACAATACTATAAATCTGAAGCAAAGACAAAATCGTAATATAACTTTGCACTAAGGATAAAATCATAATTTTAAGCTGGGGACAAAACTATATTTTTAATTTGAACCGGAGCAAAATCAAAATTTTGAACTGAGGGCAAAATCGTAATTTTTAGTTGGGGGCAAAAGCATACTTTTATTTTGAAACGGGCAAAAACATAATTTTAAACTGAAGGCGAAATC
The DNA here is from genome assembly GCA_030545235.1 of Helianthus tuberosus. NCBI lineage: Eukaryota > Viridiplantae > Streptophyta > Magnoliopsida > Asterales > Asteraceae > Helianthus > Helianthus tuberosus. Next base: position 14,202 of record JARYGA010027166.1, on the reverse strand, counting down.
ATAATTTTTGAAACGGGGCGAAAATGCAAAATCATCATTTTTAGTTTGGGGCAAAAGCAAAAATTTATTTTGAACTGGGGCTAAGAATGTAATTGTAATCTGGGGATAAAATCATAATTTTGAACCGAAGGCAAAATCGTAATTTTGAGCGAGGGACAAAACCGTAATTTTATTTTGAAGTGGGGGCAAAAACCTAATTATATTTTAAATTAAGGACGAAACCGTAATTTTAAAACGAATATAAAACAATAAAATTGTTGGTCGAATAGGGAAGTGTCACGCAGCTGCATGGCACTATTCCCTCAAACTTCCTTTTGTATATGTAGGTAATTTTATTGACTCAAGATTACAATAACTACTATTAAAACTTTTCCTTTATCCAAAAAAATGTTCATTCTGATATATATACATTAGTTTTAAAATGTTTGATTATTAATATATATTTTTTAAGAGTTCGAAGAAAATAAAATGCATATAAATTTATTGATTCAAGATTACAATAACTATTAAGTTTTAAGGATTTGGGTGTTTCTCAACACACACAATCATAACTGCAAAACATATAGAATAAGATGAACACACGAGATTTACATGGTTTAGTTTTGGCTTACTCGTGATGAATGAAATAACAAGTACAAGACATGATATATATATATAGACCAATCCAGGGTTTGTAACTTGTGGAACATGAAAACAAAACCAAGCTATAATAAATAAATATGGGCTCAGCACAAAGCCACCTATATCTTTAATCTTCAATAAAGCAAATAACTAGTCTTCAATTATTAAACCCGAGCCCAAATTAAGACTCCAAAACCCAATAATCTCTCATTTGGAGGCATGATAATCAACAAACTGTCATTTGGTGTGAACATTTGTACCTCTTGTAATTGTCCTCATCTTTCTGGTTGCAGCGGCCTTCACATTTGTCAAGGCTAAAATTGCCCCGGAATCGTTATCAGTTCCTTTTGGCTCCCACTAACACGAACTGTCAGATCATTCGTAGAATACTCTGAGAGCAACTGGTGATCTCAGTAAAATTTCCGAAATGTACCCTAAACTCATTTAAGGAGTGTGTATGAGGTGCGGGTAAAAATATAGCGGGTATGCAAGAATACGTGTGCGAAATAAGGATGTAAGCCTTGTATGCACAGATTTAATTTTACGTTTGAGATGGAAGCCAAAGTTAAACATGAATAGAAATGAGTACACCCATAGACTAGTATGTACAAGATTTATATACATAGATGTGGTGACTAAGATTCGTTAGGATGAATATGTGAACAAGTAAGTTGTATGTAAAAGTTTGGGTAGGAAAATATGTTTGTTCGTAATGAAATTTATTATACACGAAGAGGTGGATTAGACAATATGTATGCGTGTTATTTAGCAGTAAGTTTCCGAATGAGTGCGAAATGGATGAAGGTTCGTTGGTGTTAATATATGTGACTATTGACGATGCTAACCGGGTTGCTTTTAAGAATGAAATGAAATGAAATGCAGGTACATTATTGTTGACTCTTGGAAGGTTAGCCACCGAAATGAAATGCTTAAATTCAAATGAATACCGAATGGAATGTATATGAGAATAGAACACGACGTGATCTCTTAATTATAAATCTTTGGTTTTATATAATGTCACCAAGTACTAATGGTATGAATGTATGTGATGAATGCAGGTTGTACAGAATTATGGATCATCATCATGAAGGACCAAGTGATTGAAGATCGAGTTAAAGAGACATGGATCGTAAGGAATGGGTGGTTATGTAGTTTGTATTAGTATGTTATATTTGATACATTAATGAAGGATGAATGATGTAATTCTTCTAAAAAAAAGTTGTTTTTAAATGGTTTTCAAGTATAAGAGAACATTTATAAAGAAAGAAATTTTATGGTCCGTATTTTCATTGCGTCTTTTTGGTTAAAACGTGTTAGGGTTTTACACTTAGGTATTATCACACCACCTATTTGCTTAAACCAGTGGCTCTGATTCCACTTCTATCACAACCCCCGACCACACATATAACAACCATAAATTAAACTGACACCCTCGAAATATTTTCGACACCCCAATATATTTTAAAATATCCCAATATGTCTTAAAATACACCCCGTATGTGAAAACCGAGCCCAAAATACGATATAGCATTAAAAATAAAATAAAAACAAAAAAAATTGGGTAGTCGCGGGGCGCGACGCCCCTTGTCTTTAGTCGACGCGGGCCGCGACGGGGCTGGCCACCCGCCCTCCAACGGAAGCCGCCACGTGGCGACACGTGGCGAAGCTATACAGGGTGACGAATCAGAGCTAGGCCCTACGCACCTAGTCGCGGGCCGCGAAGGCCCTGGCTGTGGGCTACGCGGGGCGCGACGAACCTAGAATCAGCCCCTATAAAGATGGAGCTCGAGCCTTCAGTCTGATCGTTCAAAATTCGACTTTCTCTCTCAAAATTTCTTATAGTAGGCACTATACTCGGGCATAATACCCCCTAAATAACGAAGTTCTGCTCCGTTGTAAGTATCATAACCCCTGGATACGTATTAGATACTCTGCCCGATTGATCTAGGGTTCTGTAACGGCTGTCGTGGTTCTGCCCGACGTAGTCGTTGGAATGCCGTCTCGGGGAGGGTATTACTAATGTTAATATGGGTTATTATACTAACACGTGTGCATTTGTGTAATTTATAGATTATTCCCAGGAAATCCTTACTGAAAACCTAAAACAGCAATGTGAGTAATCTCCTTTTTGCAAATTGTTTTTACAAAACCTCACACGATTAATTATATATTAAGCAATTATTGAGTATTTGTAAGGATACAATTATCGTCGGTATGTTGGGGTTTTGTATACAAAATTTGTTACTGCCTTGCAAGGGGTAACATTTCCATAAGTCAGGTTGACAGTACCGTGGGTGGTAATTGATATGACTTGGAAACAAATGTAATTGCGAGACCGCCCTCAATACTGTACAGTGGTTTTTATTTAAACTTGATTAAACTGGGATTCACTCACCAGTATTTCCCACTGAGAAAATGTTTTTAAACGCGTTTCAGGTAACAAAATGTGAAAGCCAAATAGAAGCCAGTTGTACCGCACTGAAGGCTTGGAAAAGTGGCAATAAAGTTACCTAAAAATAAATAGATGTTTTATTAAATAAAATAGGATTTATTCCTATGGAAATATGTGTACTGAAAACTTGGGTTTTACCCCATGTGTTTAATATTATGAAAGTGTGGTATTTTACTCTTATAAAATATTTCCTAACTACGGTCCTGTGAAATTTCCGCTGCCAAAATTGAATAAATACGCGATACCATCGAAACTGGCTCGCGGTCGCCCGTTCCCGGGAAATAGGGATCAGGGGTTGCGACAGAAGGTGGCATCAGAGCTAAGCCACTGATTCAGCCACAGAAGTGTTTTGCTGACACCAAAATTTAATCTGTTAGGAAATAAATTATGGAACTACGTGCATAATTGTATTTTATTGTTTTGTGTTATTTGACTATTTGTTAGTTTACAGTATGAGCGACCAAGGACCATCTGACGCGTACCGTCAATTGTCTGGTTCGCCTAGAAGCGAAGGCGTCTCTTCTCAGCCTGCCCTCTCAGGGTACTCTGCTGATACTGAAGAAAGAATATTCGTGTTTAAGGCTCAATCCGAAGAGCCATTCCCTCAGAAAAAGAGAGGATGGTTCAGTAGGGGAGCACATGAGCGTAGGAAACGTATGAAAAAGTTACAAGACCAGAGAGCACTAGCAGCAGCTAAAAGAGAGACGGATGCCCATACCCAAGACATGCTTAATATGGGTATAGCCAACATCCATATCTTAGCAACCACTGCAGCTGACCCTAACCTGGAACAAATGATAGCACCCCAACCACAATCACCATTTCCTGACCAACCAATGGAAATAGAAAAGCCTGAAAATCAAGTAGAAATGCATGATTTCGACCCAGAGGAGATACCTAGGGTACCCGCACCTAACCCCTTAGACCCAAATTAAGACCCATGGTGGGACGACAATTGGGACTATGTGCAACGCTACCCGATATATGAAGACATGCCCATGCCGAACCTAGGAGCCTACCCAGGGTTGGACCCTCTAGATCCCTATTACGATAATGATGTATTCATTAGGGAGATTCTAGAAAATCCTTATCCATACCAGGCCCCTATACCTCCATATCAGGACCCCGCACCCCAGATTCCGAACCCAGTCCTAGAACCTGCACCCCCAATGAGTGCAAAAAATGTACAAGAACTTAGGACATTTGGTGAGGAAATTTTAGAGAATAGTGAAAGGATGAGACAGGTGGGAGAGCGACTCGTCTGGAAGTACGATGAGCGCAATATGGATTTCTGGATGAATCCATATCCATGAATGTGATGGTGAAAACGGTAGTAATAATAATAATATAATAATAAAATATGTGTGTATGTGTATGAAAAAAAAACTACGGATGCCTACTACTATTAGTGTAATTTTATTTCAGTACTGGTTTGTAGTTGATGCATATTGTATAAAAATAGAGTAAAGTCGCAACGATCGACGTTTTTGACCAAAGTGCGTGTCATGTGATTGGCTATATTAAATATTATTTTGTGATATTAATGCGTGGTAAATGTTTAAAATTCAGATGGACAACAAAGTAAACCAGGAAAACCAGAATGATAACCAGAGTAACATTAACTTGGTTAATGAGAATCCAAACAACAACAATAATCGAAACCAAGTGGATAACAATGCCATCCAACACATAGTGGCACAAGGAATCATAGATGCAATGCCATTTATTACTCAACCGGTTTAGGATGCTAATAATAAAAGTAAGCATAGCAGTAAGCGACCAACTGAACCAGAACACAACGTAAACAATGGACCCGTACTTCAAGTACCCATTCCCAAAAGAAGAAGAACCATGCCTTATGGTTGTTCTTATAAAAAATTCTTGTCCTGAAATGTAACAACTCTTATTAAAAAGTCCTATTTATTACTTTAATTGTCCAATAGGAAACCCTAATTGAGAAACCCAAGTGATTCTGCATAAACCCTAAAATTTTCAAAACTATCAGAATCAGGATCAGGGCCCCTAAAACTCAAGGGGGGTAAACCCTAGTTACGATTATCCACAAATTTTGCTGTCAAAATCGAATTTTACAAATCCGTCAACTCAGCAAGGCTAGTTAGGGACGTGGCTACCCTATGGTAGATTATGACCCCTCGTGCCACGCGACGCCCAAGGGGGGTACCCCTCGCGTCACGCGAGGGGGTCAAATTTTAACTATAAATAGTGCGGTTTGGGACTTGAATTTTGGCACTTGAACGACGACGAAATTCGTTGTACACACTGAGATATCGTAGAAACAATTATAAAACACACACGATCATAAATCGCTGCCGCAAAACAGGGTAATAACTCGATCGCTGCTACGATTCAATGTCTGATCGATTAAACTATCCAATGGATGTTTAAGTGCTGCCCACATTAGGGTTTATGCTTTGTCATTCGTCGTTAATTCGATGGATGTTTAAGTATCGCACTTTGTCATTCGTTGTGAGGGTTTGATCTCGTGAGTTATCGTAAATGCTGTATTAGTTACTAACCTAGTTTGTGTGCATTGTTATTTAAACTAGGTTATCAAGGCTAATTAGTAGGCTAAGCTCTGTTCATATTAAATCTGCAATGTGAGTCATTCTCTTTTTATCAAATTACTTTCAAAATCATGTTTATTTTCAAGGTTATAATTACAGTGATTAAGTTTATGTAATCACCAAATTACAGCCGGTATGTGGGGTTTTGTATACATTACTTGATAATCTTCACCATTGGACAATGGGGTAGCCAATGGGTGATATGACCATAGTCACAGAAACGAGTCGAGTGACAAATACCGTGGGTAGTTGGTTAATATTTGGAAACATTGTAATCTTTCTTAATACTGTAAATTATAACAAACGTGTCATTTTAAATAAATAGAATGATTCACCAGTATTTCCCGCTGACAAAACCTTTTTCAAACATGTTTCAGGTGATCTGTTGTGATCCAGGAAAAGTGCCATAAAGCACTACAAAGCTTAAAGAAGTGGCTCAATATAAAATAAAGAAACATGTTTTGTAAAATAAAGATTTCTCAGTGAAATCATATGATTGTAAATTACCGGGGTTTATCCCAATTTGTGAAATAAAATAATCGGGAAAAATTCAGCTTTAAAAAGATCCTGTTAAAATCTTCCGCTGTTAAACTCAATTAAATAAATACCACGGGATTTCTGTCCCGCGGTTCCTGAAACGGGTTAAACCGGGTCGGGGGCCGTGACAGAAAAAGGTGGTATCAGAGCCACTGAGTTAAGCTAATTAAGTATTTAGAAATACTTAATTTTTCTGATTTCCATTATGTGATTATGTGTTTTATTTAACTGACTATTTGTTAGTTACAGTATGGGTAAGCAAAAGCTTTCAAACATCTATCTTAAATTAGATAGGTCATCAAATGAGAGGGGAAGTTCATCCCAACCAAATTCCTCAAAACCTTAAGTAATTCCTGAAGAAGAAATATTTGTTCGAAAGGAACAATATGAGGAACCACTTTCTCCTAATAAAAGAAGTTTGATTATTAGGAAAAGTCAGGAGAAATTAAAGAAATCCAAAGAAAAGAAAGTTAATCAGGAAATCCAGAAACTAGACAGTAACCCACCATGGGAAGACAAGTTAAATGAAAAATGGGCGGATCTTTATATGCTAGCTACTGTAGCAGTAAATGCAAATCTTTAGAATACTATGACCCAGTATTAGCAACCTTATCATTTACAAACCAGAAATGTTACCCAGTAAATAAATAAAGTTACAATAAAACCTAGTATGTTTAATTGTCATTTGTCTTTTGTATTAAATTAAAGTCACACGGTATGCAATAATATTTGAAGGTTATCTGTGAAATTTGTTATAAACTTTTAACTTATTATTTTTATATATATGCTAAACAGGATGAATGAGTTATCTGGAGCCCTAGAAAATCTCAACCTCTACCCTGTAAACATAGAAGTTTCTAAAGAGTTTACTGGTTACTTTGCTGACGTGCAACAACCTATAGAATTTAACGCTCCACCTCTGGAGAAACCCAAGCCTAAGAAGAGAAGAAGATTGGTAGGCTGGAGAAAGGTACGCAGAAGAAAGCCAGTAACTAGGAGAATTCCCAAGATAGAGAATCCCCTAGATAAAGGAAAAGGAATAGAGATTGAGGAAGATTCAAGACAAACAGGGATGGAAATTGGGGAGAATTTTAAGCAAGAGATTGGAGAAAGCTCTAAACAAACCCAGGAAATGACATTACAGGAGGAGCTAGATTTCATATTGGCAAGCTGTGATACTATTAAGCCTGTCAATGAAAATGTTTTTACTCGTCCTATAGAAACCCAACTTCCAATCAAATTAGAACCAGCCATTCCAGAACCTCTGATTCATACTCAACCTCTAGGAATGGACGAATGGTGGACTAACGATTGGAAGTTCCAAAACCTACTTAATAACCCTTCCACCTTTTTCCCTCAGTTCGACCCAGAGCCTATACCAAATCCACCTATGAGTAATGAAAATATGGCTGAACTCCGACATTTCGGTGAGGAGTTGATGGATGCTGGGAATAGGATCCGAGAGATAGGAGGACAGATCTCCTGGAAATATGATGAGAGGGAACATCGTTTTTAAAATGCTAGATGACAAGGAAAAAGTGGGGGTTGTAAAATAGTGTTTGTATAATAATAATCGTAATAAAAATCAGTATGTGTAAAATAAACAATAAAACGGTTGTAAGATAAAAGTGTGTACGGAAACATCTTATAATATAAAGTTGAGAAATTTAGAAATTTACAATTTTAGTTATATATATTTGTTTACGTGATCATATGCACTTGTCTATTATATTTGGTTGTTTCTTATTTTACTAATTATTTATATATAAATTAATTATCAGATGGCAAACGTTGGTAATGAACCAGTAAATGAAGTAAATCAATTTGAGCAAAATCAGGAAGAGCAATTGTTAAATAGGCAAGATATCGAGGATATCGTTGCTCAAGGGATAGCCAATGCTATTCTAGCAATAATTGCTGCTGCCCAGAAACCTGTTGAACCTCAACCACTCATTCCTAGTAAACGAACTCAGGAAGATAACTTCAGTAATAGTGTAAACGGAGGCGGTAATAATCACGATGATGATTTACGGCAGGCTCCGCTCCCAAAGTAAATGAAAGTTGCAACGCCTGGTTGCAATTACAAAGAATTTCTTGCTTGTAAACCCAAGGAATTTGCAGGCAATGAAGGAGCTACTACGGCACTGCGTTGGTTAGAGAAAACTGAGGCAGTGATTACCATAAGTAAATGTGCTGAGGAAGATCAGGTCATGTATGCGTCAAATCTTTTTAAAGAAGGGGCGCTGGAATGGTGGAACACAGTATTACAAGCTAAAAGAAGGATTGTGGCCTATGCCATGAACTGGGAAGAATTTAAGAGTCTTGTAGATAGAAAATTCTGTCCCGAGTATGAAAAAGATCAAATGGCAAATAAATTCCTAAACCATCGGATGATGGGTGTAGACTGTCGAGGATATACTTCGACATTCTTCGAATATGCTAGAGTGGTACCAACGCTGGCTTCGCCAGAACCGGTACTCATTTCTCGCTATATTTTGGGATTAATTAGTGAAATCCGTAATATCGTTAAAGCGGCGAGACCTCGCACTATTGATGATGCGGTAGAATTAGCTAACACCCTAACTGACGAACTGGTACGCACAAGAGATGAAAACAAAAAGAAGGAATTGGCTCAGAAAATTACCCAGGGATTTCGTGTGGGTAATAGCAGTAAATTCAAGAAAAGAGGAACAGGGCAATCCTCAACTCCTCAGTTCTGTAGGAATTGCAGAAAGAAACATTATGGAAGATGCAATATAACCTGCAACTTTTGCAAAGCTGTAGGACATCGTGAAGAAAACTGCAGAAAGAAAACCATAATCTGCTTTAACTGTGGAGAAGCGGGGCATTTTAAAACAGAATGTCCTAAATTGGTCAAACCAGCAGACAACAAAACCAAGACGGCCGATGGAGCTATTAAGAAAAATGCCAGAGCATTCCAGCTAACCACTCAAGAAGCAGAACTCATTCCAGATGTGATAGCGGGTACGTTCCTAGTTCACAACGTGTATGCAAAAGTATTATTTGACTCTGGTGCAAACCAAAGTTTTATAAATACTACATTCTGCCAAGCTCTTAATTTACCTTTAACCAACCTTAGGCAGATTTTTACAGTCGAAACGGCGGATGGGAATTCAGTTAAAATAGATAAGGTTTTGCAAAATGTAGAAATAGAACTTTCAAGTCATAAATTCTCTGCAAACCTATTACCTATGAAATTAGCCGAATTCGATGTTGTGTTAGGAATGGATTGGTTAGTAGCCAACCATGCTAGAATCCTTTGTGATAAGAATTCTATAGAGATTCAGGCAACCAATAGAGAAGTAATCATGATTACAGGAGATAAACCACATAAACCCATGAAGTTCATATCAGTAATGAAAGTTGCTAGTTATGAACGAAAGCAAGGAATAGTATATATGATTTCAGTAATCGTTAGTACTAAGGATAAAGAACTTAAGGAGATTCCTGTAGTCTTAGAATACCCAGATGTATTTCCAGAAGAATTACCAGGATTACCACCAGACAGGGAAGTAGAATTTAAGATTCATCTAATTTCCGGAACTACACCGATAGCCAAGGCACCTTATCGGTTAGCTCCTACAGAAATGTTAGAACTGAAAAAGCAGTTAGATGAATTACTAAGCAAATGATTTATACAACCTAGCTCATCCCCTTAAGGAGCGCCAGTGTTGTTCGTAAAGAAGAAGGATGGTTCGATGAGAATGTGTATTGATTATAGAGAATTAAATAAGGTTACAATTAAGAATCGATACCCATTACCTAGGATTGATGATCTTTTTTATCAACTTCAAGGAGCTAGATACTTTTCTAAGATAGATTTGCGCTCCGGATATCATCAATTAAAGGTACAAGAAGAAGACATACCTAAAACTGCTTTAAGAACTAGGTATGGTCATTACGAGTTTACAGTCATGCCCTTTGGACTAACAAATGCACCTGCTGCATTCATGGACATGATGAATAGGATTTGTAAACCGTATTTGGATAAATTCGTAATTGTCTTCATAGACGATATACTTATTTATTCCAAAAGTCAAGACGAACATTGTAAGCACTTGCATGCACTCTTAACTTTGTTAAGAAAAGAAAAGCTTCACGCTAAATTCTCGAAATATGAATTTTGGCTAAAGGAAGTGCAATTTCTAGGTCACATGGTGAATCATGAAGGTATTCACGTAGATCCTGCTAAGATAAAGGCAATTACCAAATGGAAGGTTCCACAATCCGCAATGGAAATTAGAAGTTTTATAGGTTTAGCTGGATATTATAGACGGTTTATTAAGGATTTTTCCAAAATAGCTGTACCATTAACTAAGCTAACCTGTAAAGCAGTTAAATTTGAATGGGGACCTAAATAAGAAGAAGCCTTTAGGATTTTAAAGCAGAAATTAACCAATGCTCCATTCTTAGCTTTACCAGAAGGAACTGAAGATTTTGAAGTTTACTGTGATGCTTTAAAACTAGGATTAGGATGTGTGTTAATGCAACGCAAGAAAGTAATTGCGTATACTTCAAGGTAATTGAAAAAGCACGAGGAAAATTATACAACTCATGACTTAGAGTTAGGAGCCATAATTTTTGTCCTTAAAATTTGGAGACATTATCTGTATGGAAGTAAGTTTACTGTCTATACAGATCATAAGAGTTTAAGATATATATTGGGGCAAAAAGAGTTAAACATGAGGCAAAGGAGATGGATGGAAATCCTAAGTGACTACGACTGTAATATTCGATATCATGAAGGAAAAGCAAATGTAGTTGCAGATGCCTTAAGTCGTAAGTATCATGAGAAACAACGACGGGTTCGTGCTCTTAGATTAAATCTACAATTAGATTTAATGGAACAACTAAAGCATTTTCAAGAAATAGCAATCAAAGAAGATTCTGAAGAAATGAAAGGACGAATAAAAGAATTAGAACAAGGAAAGGATGGAATTTGGAAATTCCATAAGAAAAGAATTTGGGTACCTAAGCAAGGAGAATTAAGAGATAAAATTTTAGAAGAAGCCCATAAATCTAAGTATACTATACATCCTGGAAACAATAAGATGTACCAGGATTTAAGAAATAATTTCTGGTGGATAGGCATGAAAAAGGATATAGCTAGATATGTTTCTAAGTGTCTTACTTGTTCACAAGTTAAGGCAGAACACCAGAAACCTTCAGGTCTACTACAGCAATTAGAAATGCCATTATGGAAATGGGAACTCATAACAATGGATTTTGTTACTAAGTTGCCCAAAACCAGGAAAGGTAATGATGCAATTTGGGTAATTGTGGATCGATTAACCAAATCAGCTCATTTCTTACCCATGAAAGAAACCTTTAGCATGGAAAGGTTTGCAAAGTTGTATGTAGATGAAGTCGTATCCCTACATGGAGTTCCACTCTCCATTGTATCGGATAGAGATAGTCGTTTCACTTCTCACTTTTGGACAAGTTTCCAAGAAGCTATGGGAACTAAACTAAACTTGAGCACTGCATATCATCCACAAACAGACGGGCAAAGTGAAAGGACGATATAAACTCTGGAAGACATGCTCCGAGCATGTGTAATAGATTTTGGTGGAAATTGGGACGACCACTTACCATTAATTGAATTCTCCTATAACAATAGTTATCATGCAAGAATTGAAACTGCCCCATTCGAAGCACTATACGGACGAAAGTGCAGAACTCCAGTTTGTTGGGCAGAAATAGGAGAAAGTCAATTATCAGGTCTGGAGATTGTGCAAGAAACTACCGACAAGATTACCCAAATCAAGGAAAGACTGAAGACGGCTCGAGATCGCCAGAAGAGTTATGCAGACAATAGACGGAAGCCGTTGGAATTCCAAGTATGAGACAAAGTATTATTGAAAGTTTCTCCTTGGAAAGGAGTAGTTCGATTCGGTAAGAAAGGAAAGCTAAGTCCAAGATACGTAGGACCATTTTCAGTGATCCAACATATAGGACCAGTTGCTTATCGTTTACAATTACCAGAGGAACTGGCAGGAGTACATGACGTATTTCATGTATCCAATCTTAAGAAATGTTTATCTGACGAATCTCTGGTAGTACCTCTTCAAGATGTAGAGGTAAATGAAAAGCTGAAATTCATAGAGAAACCTCTTCAAATTGAAGATAGAAAGATTAAGTTTCTCAAACACAAGAGACTAAAACTGGTCAAGGTTAAGTGGGATTCGAAGAGAGGATCTGAATACACTTGGGAGCTGGAATCAGAGATGAAGCGAAAGTATCCCTATTTGTTCCAGTAAATCTCGAGGACGAGATTTTTATTAAGGTGGGGAGAATGTAACAACTCTTATTAAAAAGTCCTATTTATTACTTTAATTGTCCAATAGGAAACCCTAATTGAGAAACCCAAGTGATTCTGCATAAACCCTAAAATTTTCAGAACTATCAGAATCAGGATCAGGGCCCCTAAAACTCAAGGGGGTAAACCCTAGTTTCGATTATCCACAAATTTTGCTGTCAAAATCGAATTTTACAAATCCGTCAACTCAGCAAGGCTAGTTAGGGACGTGGCTACCCTATGGTAGATTATGACCCCTCGCGCCACGCGACGCCCAAGGGGGTACCCCTCGCGTCACGCGAGGGGGTCAAATTTTAACTATAAATAGTGGGGTTTGGGACTTGAATTTTGGCACTTGAACGACGAAGAAATTCGTTGTACACACTGAGATATCGTAGAAACAATTATAAAACACACACGATCATAAATCGCTGCCGCAAAACAGGGTAGTAACTCGATCGCTGCTACGATTCAATGTCCGATCGATTAAACTATCCAATGGATGTTTAAGTGATGCCCACATTAGGGTTTATGCTTTGTCATTCGTCGTTAATTCGATGGATGTTTAAGTATCGCACTTTGTCATTCGTTGTGAGGGTTTGATCTCGTGAGTTATCGTAAATGCTGTATTAGTTACTAACCTAGTTTGTGTGCATTGTTATTTAAACTAGGTTATCAAGGCTAATTAGTAGGCTAAGCTCTGTTCATATTAAATCTGCAATGTGAGTCATTCTCTTTTTATCAAATTACTTTCAAAATCATGTTTATTTTCAAGGTTATAATTACAGTGATTAAGTTTATGTAATCACCAAATTACAGCCGGTATGTGGGGTTTTGTATACATTACTTGATAATCTTCACCATTGGACAACGGGGTAGCCAATGGGTGATATGACCATAGTCATAGAAACGAGTCGAGTGACAAATACCGTGGGTAGTTGGTTGATATCTGGAAACATTGTAATCTCTCTTAATACTGTAAATTATAACAAACGTGTCATTTTAAATAAATAGAATGATTCACCAGTATTTCCCGCTGATAAAACCTTTTTCAAACATGTTTCAGGTTATCTGTTGTGATCCAGGAAAAGTGCCATGAAGCACTACAAAGCTTAAAGAAGTGGCTCAATATAAAATAAAGAAACCTGTTTTGTAAAATAAAGATTTCTCAGTGAAATCATATGATTGTAAATTACCGGGGTTTATCCCAATTTGTGAAATAAAATAATCGGGAAAAATTCAGCTTTAAAAAGATCCTGTTAAAATCTTCCGTTGTTAAACTCAATTAAATAAATACCACGGGATTTCTGTCCCGCGGCTCCTGAAACGGGTTAAACCGGGTCGGGGGTCGTGACATGCAAACCAATAGAATTCTCGGGCAATGAAGGACCCATTGTAGCTCTACGCTGGATAGAAAAGACTGAGGCTATTTTAAAGATAAGCAAGTGTGCGGAAGAAGACAAGATAATGTTTGCTTCTAATCTATTTAAAAACTCAGCCTTAGAATGGTGGAACACTATCCTCCAGTCAAGAGGAAGTGATAGGGTATACAACATGGAATGGGAGGAATTTAAGAACATGGTAGAAAGGAAATTCTGCCCTCCTAATGAAAAGGAACAGATAGCAAATAAGTTTCTGAACCTTAGGATTACCGGGGTAGATAGTAAGGGTTATACTACCACATTCTT
>JARYGA010027165.1:0-33646 GCA_030545235.1 Helianthus tuberosus | reverse complement strand
AAATAAGTACAATTCAACAATTTATTTTATGTTCTTTGAGAAATCAATGTTTAAATCATAGATAGTTATGTAATTTGTCAAATGATAAATAATAACATGTATAATCAATTATACTTTTGGAATCATGAAAATAACAGATAGGTACACATGCTTCACCCCAAAACAGTTTGAAAACAGTAAAAGAGGGGAATAATGTACTCGCCTGAGAATGCTTGGAGGTCTTGAACAACAACCAAACAAAGCTAGAGAGAGCACGGAATCAGTCGGCAATCTAAAACTATATAAATAAACCGGACTTAAATCGGGAGATCGGATAGGATGAGGCTTGGTAAACCAAATGAGTATTGGAACTCATATGATATGGTTTAACAAGGCCTACATACTACATTGAGACTAACCTAAGTGTATTCGACCCATTACGACCCGTTTAGGTAGCTTATGCTACTTTAACGCGTCGTTCGCGTGAAACGCGTTCGGACCGCCTAACTAGCCCTATGACAAGTGTTATATGCCTAAACATGTTACATAATCAGTTATGTGACAAAGGTTTAGGTTACATATGCTTAATTACCAATTATACATGAAAAGGGTATTCTGGTAATTTACCTAAGGCATATAAACTACCTATCATACAACTACTTAAACGATGTGACCATAGGGTATAACCTCGGAAGGTTATTCCCTACCTACTATGGTCACCTAATGTGTTTGGTCGGATCCTAATGATCGACCAAACTGGGTCGGGTTCGAGGGTATAGGCGATTTATTAGATCGCCTACCCTACGACCCTAGACAACGTGGTAATCAGTGGGCATAGTCCCAAGGGACTATGACCAACGTGATTACACTCACGTTGCGAAGTTCAAACGAACTTCGCATTGACCATTACTGGTCAACGCTGAAAGTCAAACAAAGTTTGACTTTCTGACTCGAAAAGCAATAAAATAAGGAAAAGAACGAAAGAATACTTACGAAGGGTCCCCGAATGCTAATCCCGATCCAAGAATCTCAGGTATGAAACAATGGTTTCAACTTAGAGTTTCTAAAATCAGAATTCTTGTAAGTTATGCAATGGGGGGCATGGGGTATATATAGTTTTCGGTCCACCGTTGAGATCGTTTGATGGAAAACGTGCCATGATCCAACCCGTACACTTGTCGGAAACTCATGGTAGCTAAAAATGGTTCTTATCCGCTGACTAGACATGTGAGAATGTGTGGTGGAGGATTAATCAGCTGAAATATGATGTTAAAACATTGAATCTGGTCTGATCATGCAGTCGCGTAGCGCGACGGGTAGGCCCTTAGGGCTCGCGCTACGCTAGCACCCCCCTGAATCAGAAAAGTTTCAGAATTGGCAGAAATGGTCCCTGCACGTGTTTAAGGCCTTTTTCGATGCGTTTGAACCCCGTTAACCTCATTTCAAGGCTCTAAAATGAAGTTAAAGTATAGGGAACTCAAAACATGCTAAAAAATATGCCGGATGATGGTTCGTTTGGTGGTACGAACGCGATGTTCGCTTAATTACGACGGAATGCGCACAAGCGCGAAAAACGATCCAAATGACGAAACGAATGGATTTTTCTTATGCCGAACACTAAAATAAATTATTTTAGTGCTTACATAAATTTTTGGATGTCTGGATGTATTCAGAACGTAAGTTATGCGCGAAAATGCAAACTTGTGCACTTTTTGACGCTTTTAGTCCCTGAATGACACAAAAGTTTATTTTAGCATACCGAACACCTCAAAGCCTATTTCTAAGCTATGAAAAGGATATTTATGGTATGTTTAACTTATGGTCATGTTCCGGAATGTCTGTTACAGTTTAAATTGGCATACTTTCGCAGTTTGTCAACTTTAGTCCCTGTAAGCGATTTAACTTTGATTTCACCACACCAAACCTTCCAAAACTTATATCTAAGTTATGTAAAGGTTATTTAAGGTATGTTAAGCCTATTTCACTATTCCGGAGTGTTCGTTGCATTAAACTGGTTATATTTACGCATCGGTGCGCGTATAACCTTCCAGAAAGCGATTTAGAGTTTGAAATTGAACAAGAATTGATATGTGCAAATGATACACATATTTTTACAAATCCCAAGTATGAAATACAATATTTCAGAGGTTTGGCATTTGTTTGATGGTTGAAGTGACACAGGTGTTACAGTCTCCCCTACTTTAGGAAATTTCGTCCCGAAATTTAATTCTAGAGGAAACTTGTGAAAACAGCTGTGACGGTTTCGCCTTCAGAATTAGCGAATTTGTTAACCCTCAGAGTGAATTCCTTGTGGTAGTAAAACATGAAATTTTTGAACTACGGACAGAAGAACGTTTCTTATGAAGACTCATCATAGGAAATTGTGTGTGTGATTGAGATCAGAATTGGGTAGTGTGAGAATAAATGACATTGGTCAAAGTCCAAGACTTCTCCCGTATCATTACTCTTGCCACTGTTGGTCTTAACACATGACAAAACTTCATGTGGTTCCTATGCACTGAATTCCATAATTATGTAGGCCTCCATAATTACGTAGTTCCTTGCACAGTCCGCACAGTTCATTTCATAATGCGTATGGGAAAAAAAATCAATTGAATAAACATAAAGCGACCTGACTAGACCACAAAAGGGTCCTTTTAATTTGATCTACGAACGATCTTTTTAACTAGATCAACATATGATCTTCTTAACTAAACCGTCGTATGATCTCCTTAAATAGACCACTTAAGGGATCTTTGTATTTATATCATCACATGATATTTTTGATCAGATTTTCAAAATCAGTCTGTTTAACCAGACCATTCAAGAGGTCCAGTTTTAGAATAGTACTTTAAAACCCAAGGGACTTAACTACAACGTAGAAGTCCATTAAGGATTTAAGATAGTACCTTTTTGGAATATCCTACTACGAATCCTTCATATGAGATATGGAAGATTCTACGAGGATTTGGATGGATCACATAAAACACAAAACACATAAGAAAACACATAAGCACAAAAATTAGTTAACTTGATTCTTTAATTTGTTGTCTTTGAGGATGGATAATTAAAGCACACTAAAAATCCAATCCATGAATTTCATTCGGTACTTTAATCATTAGAATCTAACTATGAAGATAGGAAGATCTTAATAAGAATTCGGCTTTGTCCTTATTGAATCGTAATGTACGTATTAAGGCATACGGATAATTCAATTAAGGGCTCCGATTTGAGTGATATTCATCCACAAGGATCTGATTATGAGGATAGAAAGATCCTTCATGGATTTTGGAATTTGTGTAACGAGAGGTGATTCGACACCTTGCATTAGGCGTGTTTAAGTCGATACACAAGGTAGAAAATTCATGAGGTTGAGACGCTAGATATGCCAAGGCGACACATGAAGCAGAACTTGAAGGTTAAGCAGCAACAGGGTTTTCAACTGCTTTGCTTTGAACAGCAAAGCGACACATGTTAACCAAATGTCTCCATCGTCCACCGTGGGTACATTTGTAACAGGGTATTTGATTTGGATGATGACGGTTGCATTGATTGCACCAAGGAGCAGTTCCCTTATACAGCTTCATCCCTGAGGCGAGTCATGGTGATAGCTAAGTCAACGGTCCTCTGGAGTACGACGCCTATTTGTTGGGCAATTGTAGCACATGGTCCGGACACTCGAGTCTTGTTGCGATGAAGAGGCAAAATGAAGAAAATGGAAGACATAGAAGGAAACAAGCAAAAGATAATCCAAAAGAGAATAACAACACATGAAGATTGTGACCATTTGTTTGTTACCAAAGGCAAACAAATGAGATGGTGACTAATCAAAGTAAATGGGTCAATATAATGTATCGCGAAGACATGCTCGCCTATAAGTGAACACTCATCCCAAGAATTCCCAGGTAAGCACAACTGGTCTCGCGTCTGATGAGATGTATACGAAGTGCTTGCCTAGACAGAAAACCCAGAATACAGGCATTCACCCTTACAGTTTGCACGTGTTCACATTATTTAAAACCCAAAACCTTGACGAGATTTTGAAAACTTAAAGGGGTTCAAAACCTTATAACAGAGGGTTCAAAACCTTGCAATAAATCATCCTAGAACAGATGATTAGTTTTCAAAGCGGTTTTGAAAATTATGTTCTTGTTGTGGTCGTCGCCTAAGGATAGGTGACGGTATTGTTTTATAACTAAACGCAAGTAAACTCGCGTTAGGGTCCTAAGAAAGTTATAGACTAGGTCAAAGCATTACTAATAACCTAATTCCCTATAACCATTGGCTCTGATACCATCTTTTCTATCACACCCCGACCACGTAGAACATACAAAACGTGGCGGAAATGTCGGGGAGTGTTGTAACAGAATTAATCGTTTCAAATCCATCGCAATTAAAGTTTCGTTTTATTAATCAATTATGAGAGTTTACATTGTTTAAACAAGAAACAAAGGGTACATAACATAAGTTAACTAGTTATTGTCTCGTTTTAAGTTGCTAAGGCATGAGTCCATCCTAAATGTAGCATGTATCAACAATCATTGCAAAGCAGTACCTGAAACATGTGTAAAAACGAGGCCAGCAAAGAAATGCTGGCGAGTACATAGGTTTTGTGAAAATAAGATTCATGACTTCTGTTTAAGAAAATGTTTAGTCATGAACCGTGTAATTTTCTTTGCCTTTGTAAATCATTTAAAAAAAAACGACGAGTTCAGGTGATATGTATAATAAGAAAATAATGCATGATTAAATGAATAACCATGTAATATGAGTTTGTATAAGATAAGTTGTTTGTAAATAAATGTCTTGTGAAAAGTATGTTATTTGTATAAAATGTTTATATGTATCAAACTGAAATGATTCAAATAACGCTGCGATATATGTAATACCATACAAACACTTATATATAGGAAGTACCAGCGGCGTATCCACCATGCTTGTATCATATTACACACGCATCGTTACTTAATCACTTATTCAAACCAAACCATCAAGATGTAAAATGTTCATGTCTAATGTAAATCATGTAATATGTATTCAATGTGATTTGTATAAATAAATGTAAGATTAAACAAATAACCTTATAGTAGCATATTAAAAGTATACTTTGGATTTGTAAGTAACATATTAAACTATGTTTTTGGTTTCATATATAACATATCAAAATATGCTTTAGATGTGATAAATAACATATTAAACTATGTTTTGGTTTCATATATATGTTGGTTTTGTACAATACCACACATGAGAGTATATTCAACTATACTTTAATAGTGTGATTTAAGAATTCATTCAGACCTAGTGCATCAAAATACACCTTTGAGACTATAGGAATACCACAAAGGAAATCCCTATTTGGATGGAGCAACAAATTGGTTTCAGACATTCCATGACAAGAGGAATGGGGTGTCAAATCCTATAGCGCTATATCATACTAACAATCGGTCTGGTGAACATAAAATAAGTACAATTCAACAATTTATTTTATGTTCTTTGAGAAATCAATGTTTAAATCATAGATAGTTATGTAATTTGTCAAATGATAAATAATAACATGTATAATCAATTATACTTTTGGAATCATGAAAATAACAGATAGGTACACATGCTTCACCCCAAAACAGTTTGAAAACAGTAAAAGAGGGGAATAATGTACTCGCCTGAGAATGCTTGGAGGTCTTGAACAACAACCAAACAAAGCTAGAGAGAGCACGGAATCAGTCGGCAATCTAAAACTATATAAATAAACCGGACTTAAATCGGGAGATCGGATAGGATGAGGCTTGGTAAACCAAATGAGTATTGGAACTCATATGATATGGTTTAACAAGGCCTACATACTACATTGAGACTAACCTAAGTGTATTCGACCCATTACGACCCGTTTAGGTAGCTTATGCTACTTTAACGCGTCGTTCGCGTGAAACGCGTTCGGACCGCCTAACTAGCCCTATGACAAGTGTTATATGCCTAAACATGTTACATAATCAGTTATGTGACAAAGGTTTAGGTTACATATGCTTAATTACCAATTATACATGAAAAGGGTATTCTGGTAATTTACCTAAGGCATATAAACTACCTATCATACAACTACTTAAACGATGTGACCATAGGGTATAACCTCGGAAGGTTATTCCCTACCTACTATGGTCACCTAATGTGTTTGGTCGGATCCTAATGATCGACCAAACTGGGTCGGGTTCGAGGGTATAGGCGATTTATTAGATCACCTACCCTACGACCCTAGACAACGTGGTAATCAGTGGGCATAGTCCCAAGGGACTATGACCAACGTGATTACACTCACGTTGCGAAGTTCAAACGAACTTCGCATTGACCATTACTGGTCAACGCTGAAAGTCAAACAAAGTTTGACTTTCTGACTCGAAAAACAATAAAATAAGGAAAAGAACGAAAGAATACTTACGAAGGGTCCCCGAATGCTAATCCCGATCCAAGAATCTCAGGTATGAAACAATGGTTTCAACTTAGAGTTTCTAAAATCAGAATTCTTGTAAGTTATGCAATGGGGGGCATGGGGTATATATAGTTTTCGGTCCACCGTTGAGATCGTTTGATGGAAAACGTGCCATGATCCAACCCGTACACTTGTCGGAAACTCATGGTAGCTAAAAATGGTTCTTATCCGCTGACTAGACATGTGAGAATGTGTGGTGGAGGATTAATCAGCTGAAATCTGATGTTAAAACATTGAATCTGGTCTGATCATGCAGTCGCGTAGCGCGACGGGTAGGCCCTTAGGGCTCGCGCTACGCTAGCACCCCCCTGAATCAGAAAAGTTTAAGAATTGGCAGAAATGGTCCCTGCACGTGTTTAAGGCCTTTTTCGATGCGTTTGAACCCCGTTAACCTCATTTCAAGGCTCTAAAATGAAGTTAAAGTATAGGGAACTCAAAAAATGCTAAAAAATATGCCGGATGATGGTTCGTTTGGTGGTACGAACGCGATGTTCGCTTAATTACGACGGAATGCGCACAAGCGCGAAAAAACGATCCAAATGACGAAACGAATGGATTTTTCTTATGCCGAACACTAAAATAAATTATTTTAGTGCTTACATAAATTTTTGGATGTCTGGATGTATTCAGAACGTAAGTTATGCGCGAAAATGCAAACTTGTGCACTTTTTGACGCTTTTAGTCCCTGAATGACACAAAAGTTTATTTTAGCATACCGAACACCTCAAAGCCTATTTCTAAGCTATGAAAAGGATATTTATGGTATGTTTAACTTATGGTCATGTTCCGGAATGTCTGTTACAGTTTAAATTGGCATACTTTCGCAGTTTGTCAACTTTAGTCCCTGTAAGCGATTTAACTTTGATTTCACCACACCAAACCTTCCAAAACTTATATCTAAGTTATGTAAAGGTTATTTAAGGTATGTTAAGCCTATTTCACTATTCCGGAGTGTTCGTTGCATTAAACTGGTTATATTTACGCATCGGTGCGCGTATAACCTTCCAGAAAGCGATTTAGAGTTTGAAATTGAACAAGAATTGATATGTGCAAATGATACACATATTTTTACAAATCCCAAGTATGAAATACAATATTTCATTGGTTTGGCATTTGTTTGATGGTTGAAGTGACACAGGTGTTACATTACCACATAAGTGTTTGTATCAGTAAAACATGCATTTACTTTGCAAAACATAACTTTTTGATATATTCGAATTACTTTGTTTTGTGCATTTTTACATTTGGTTTATGTGACTCCACTTTACTTACCATACATAACATTTGTTACACATTACTTGACTACATTTGGATTTTTAACATTTGACATGGTTTATACAAGGACTTCTTGACAATTGGTTTGAACATGGACTTTATACACTGGTGGTTTGTTTAAGTGACTTAAGTAACGAGATGTGTGTAGTATGATACAATCATGGTGGATACGCCACTGGTACTTCCTATATATAAGTGCTTGTATTGTACTACATGTCGTAGCGTTATTTAGATCATTCAATTTGGACTTATACATTTTACACAAACAATATATTTTTCACAAGACTTTGGTTAACAAAACAATTTACAAGGTTCATGACTAACTTTTATTAAACATTTCTTTAAACTCAAGTCATGAATCCTATTTTCATTAAACCTATGTATCTCACAGGCATTTTTATGCTGACGTACCTATTTTCACTTATGTTTTCAGGAGCTGTTGCTTAGGATGTTCGTGACACACTAGGGCGGACCTGTGCCTTAGAGGCTAAAAATAAAGATGGAACTAGTTTAATTATGTGATGAACTCTTCGTTTCAGTTATTTTAAGACAATGTAACTCTTTGTTTGATGAATAAAACATAACTTTTAATTACCATGGTTATGGAACAATAATTCTGTTACAACACTCCCCGACGTTTCCGCCACGATTTGATGTTTTACGTGGTCGGGGTTGTCACACCCTGGCTTTTGCGGAAGCGTGGGTTTGTTTGGTGTGACTTCTTAATACCATAGCTTAACCACAACAAAGCTATATGAAAGTAAAACCGTGATAATCATCCATTACTTCAAGTTATAAAAACAAAATACCACAACATTGTTTTAAAGCGTTGACACATGCATCGAGTTTACAACACAACTAAATAAAATCTTGTACGAAAGACACAACCACAGACATGAAATAACACAGCTTAAGACGTGTGACTCGTCCAGGTAGAAGTCACAACCCCTAAACTTGGATGACATCACCCTTCTTACGCAGCTTGACAACATAGCCTACCTCGCCAGATCCCTAATTCCCTGAAATACATGTAAGTTGAAAAATCAACAAAAATGTTGAGCGAGTTCATGTGAAAGTGAGTATGTAAAACCTTTGTAAGTATAAAATCCCTGGTATGTAGCAAATAAGGAAATAAAGAGATCACCAATGGTTTGCAAGGCCATTGACATGTGTGAAGTGCAGTAGGAAGACTCAAACCTAGCAGATTTTTGCGTCGGGCTCAAAGTCACCCCGAGGTCCGTTCTGTTGGGCATGGAGTTGGGCTCGCTACACCCAGATAGATCTACCGCTACTGACCCTCGGTCCTACAATGAGGATTAATGGCCTCCAGTTTCAGTCTACTCACTCACATGATCTAAGTAGTATCCCTCCTTACGCTACCATACCATGTAAAAAGTATTCGTAATCATAGTAACATGTATTTCACCCCCGAAGTATAAAACTGAAAACAGTTAAGAGAAAAAGGGGGACATGAACTCACAGAAGTGCGTCTCGAAATAGTAACTCCCAATCAACCTGCTGCGTGACGACCTACACGTACTAACTTCTATTAGACGGACGGCCGTGCCTTGGCTTAAGGTTTAACGTTTTTGGGAAATAGTTAGGCAACTATTTCGTATTTCCACTTCTTAATTATTTATTAATTATATTCCTTCCCAAGGATGAGGGTTTTAATACATGTGCGTTTTGTAATTCCAAAAATATATTATTAAGTCTCACTTAATAAAATATATTTTTATTCATTTGTCTAAAATAATCTATCTCCAAAATATACATATTTTCCCAAAAATATTATATTTTATTCCATACGATTTCCAAAATAATACTTTTATCAAAATACGCATTTAAGAGTATTTTTCCGAAAATACATAAGTTACATTTAAAGTTTGGGTGGTAATAATAATACCGGTGTAACTTAGATATTTATTTGTGAAGGCGTTGGTATTATTTTGGAGTCGTTACTTCTCAGTGTATTCGAGTTATATTATTTTTACTCTAAAAATAATATACATATAGTTGACAAAATAATCATAAATTCACACAAGTGTTTTACCATAAAATATATATTCTAAATATATATCTAACAAGTTTTATTTACGAAAATTCCACCTCCGACACTTGGTTATCTTGTAATAAAAATCATGGCGAATTTTATTTGGAAAAACAAGTTAAAAGTATATTCATAACACTTGTCACAAAAATATTTCTAAGTGTCATTTTCTGGAAAAATTTCGCCAGAGTTTCCTCTGTAACTGGAGGTGGCCACGCTTACGAGCGTATCATTTTCTTTTAAAAATTCAACCAACAACTTTTCAACCATCAATATTCAATATTCAAACATCAACTAGTCAAAAATAAGTATAGATCGCAAACACATGAACTTGTAAGTTGTGTAAAAGTATGTAGTAACTTCCCAACATATTTAGTAGATCTTTCCATCTTTAAAAATAAAATCAGTTCCTTGGAAACTTTATTTTTAAAGAAAATGTAACTTTACAACTTCTAGTCCAAAAGCTACGAAATTATTCCTTTGTTAAACCTTTTGTCACACAAGTGTTTACACACTTGTTTGTTCACAAAAATGCTTTTAGTTCATGAAAGATCCGGCTTTTAATCATGATTTGCATCTTACACTTGGTTCTTCGAAAATACCACTTGTAGATCTTTAGATCTACTAGTTTAAAACTCTATTTTACAAGAAAAATGACTTTTACACAAGTTCATGTTTTGTTAGTGGAAGAGTTCATCATCTTGTAACTTTCACACTTAACAAACTACTAGTTCATGTTCCATGAGCACGACCTAGCATGGTTAGATGACGATCCGTTCCACTACTAGCATCAAACAACATAAAATAATCACAACTAAACTAGTTTCATATGTCACACCCTGGCTTTGCGGAAGCGTGGTTAATTTGGTGTGACTTCTTAATACCATAGCTTAACCATAACAAAGCTATATGAAATAAAACCATGCAAGATCACCCATTTAATTAAGTTTTAAAAACCAAATACAACAACATTGTCTCAACGGAAACACATCCTAACGACATTGTTCAACAAACACAAACATCAACATGACATAAACACAGTTTAAGGACTGTGACTTGTCCAGGAAAGAGTCACATTCCCCAAACCCGGATGACCTCGTAACTAGTGCAGCGGGAAAACGTGTCATACCGCGCCAGATCCTTTAATTCCCTGAAATACATGTAAGTTGAAAAATCAACAATAATGTTGAGCGAGTTCATGTGTAGTGAGTATGTAAAACACTTGTAAGTATAAAAATCCCTGGTATGTAGCAAATAAGGAAAAAGAGATCACCAATGGTTTGCAAGGCCATTGATATGTGTGAAGTGCAAGTAGGAAGACTCAAACCTAGCGGATTTTGCGTTGGGCACAAAGTCACCCCGAGGCCCGTACTGTTGGACCTGGAGTTGGGCTCGCTACACCCAGATAGATCTACCGCTTACGTCCCTCGGTCCTACAATGAGGATTAATGGCCTCCAGTTCCCGCCTACCCACTCACATGATCTAAGTAGTAACCCTCCTTACGCTAACCATACCATGTATAAAGTACTCGTAATCATAGTAACATGTATTTCACCCCCGCAGTTTAGAAAACTGAAAACAGTTAAGAGAAAAGGGGGACATGAACTGACAGTGGTGCGTCTCTACCAAGTATGTCTCTTGATCAAGCAGCTGTGTGATGACCTACACGTACTAATTCTATTAGACGGACGGCCGTGCCTTAGCTTTATGGTTTAAGTTTTTGGGAAATAGTTAGACAACTATTTCGTGTTTACATTTAGTAAATACTTGGTAATCATTTTCCTTCCCAAGGATGGGGGATTTAATACATGTGTGTTCGAAATATATTATTAAGTCTCGCTTAAAATATATTTTATTTCTAACTCCAAAATATAAATATTTTTCTCAAAAATATTATATTTTCTATTACATAAATTTTCCCAAAATAATACCTTGACAAAAATACGCGTTAAGTCATTTTTTATTAAAATGCGTAAGTTACGTTTTAATGATCGAGTGGTAATAATAATTACCGGTGTAACTTATATATTTATCGTAGAGACGTTCGTATTATTTTGGATCCATTAACATTCGATAGTATTATTTTTACCCTAAAAATAATACTAGTATTTTCACAAAATAATCATAAACACATATCAAGTGACTTTATGAAAAATATATACTTACCAAGTTTTATTTTGTGAAATCCCACCTCCGATGTTTTGTAAATAAAGTCGTGGTGAAATCTATAATTTGAAAACAAGTCGAAAAGTATTTCTAACACTTATAGTGAAAATATTTCTAAGTGTTAGGTTTTTGGAAAAATTTCGCCAGAGTTTCCCCTGTAACTGGAGGTGGCCACGCTTTTAAGCGTATCATTTTCTTTCATAAATCAAACCAACATTCTTTTCATTCAATCAAAACAATGTCCAAAACAACAAACTAGTAAATAAATATGTATATCGCATAAATTACATGAACTTGCGTTTTATCCAAGAATATAAAGTAAATTCTATTACTTTTAGTGGATCTTTATATAAATCAATCCGGTTTCGTAAAAACCCCGTTTTTAAAGAAATTCCATCTTTACAACTTCTTATCAATTTTACAAAGATAGTTATTTTGTCGAAACTTAGTGCTACACAAGTGTTTACTTGTGTGTTCTAAAAATCATTCTTGCTCACGTAAGATCCATTTTTAGAAAAATATGGTTTCTTTGCCACTCGGTCCTTTGAAAATACCGCTTGTAGATCCGTAGATCTACTAGTTTTAAACACTATTTCGTAAGTAAAATCATTTTTACACAAGTTCAAGTTTGATGTGTGGTAGAATTTCATCACTTAACCCTTGTTACACTTAAACAAGCTTTATGTCATAATCCATGATCATGACCAATCCGGGTTAAACGATGATCCGAGCTACCACAACATAGATCGGGCCTAAATAACCACACAAATCAAATACTACAAGATTTACACAACATTCAAGCTTTTAACCACCATTACTAGCATTTTTAGTAGACTTTTATGTATCAACTTGTATGTTTACGTGTTTTAGCCGTTACATAACATTTTAACCACTTCAAAATAGTTCGAGAGTGTGATTCAAGCAACTTACTACTAGCTCGAGGCTAGGGAAGAATCTAGACGCAAAATGAGTGGATAAAAGCAATAGAGTGAGGTCCTTCGCCTTCCGATTGCACCAAGCTTCCTTGTAGGTGATCCTCAACACTTGTATGCTCTTGGAATGAGAAGATCAAAACTCGAAAATGGATGGGTGTGGGTGTGGGTGTTCGGCCGAGAGCCAAAGAGAGGGAGAGAGAGTGTGTGTGTGTGAGTTGTGGTGAGAAAGGTTATGTTGTGTTATGACTTGATCTTATAGACAATCCTCAAGTTAATTGTCCAAGGGATTTTATCTCTACTTGATATTAGACACATGGATTATTATAATCAAATAAAGGACAAGGGGTGTCAGCATATGGTGACCGAACTCGGTGGGGGGGGGGGGTAATCCGGTTCCATTTCAACTAAACATTAGGTAATTAGTTAAGTTAAGTTTAGTTAGTTTAGGGATTAACCCGATTACTAGTGTGTTATGCGTTATAGCGGGTGTTAGGGTATTCAGGGACCCTAACTGGCTCAGAAAAAGAAAAACAATGTTGATGACAATATCTTTATGTTCCGGGTAAAGTCCGGTTGTTCGGTTGGATAGTGATCCGTTAAAGTGCTTAACAAAGCTTTAAAGTGTCGTTATTATTACTTTTAGTGACACAACTTATTCCTCCAAAGTGTCGTTATTATTACTTTTAGTGACACAACTTATTCAAGTAGCAGTTTATCCACAAGTTTAAGCAAGCACATTAATTAAGCAGTAATTAATTATTAATTAAGTCGTATGGATACCTGGTTTAGTGAGGGTTGTCACATTCTCCCCCCGTTAGAAAAATTTCGTCCCGAAATTTTAAGTTCTGCTTGTAGATGCAGGGTTCTTAGGAAATAAGTGGGGGTATTTCTCTTTCATCCGGTCCTCATGCTCCCAGGTGTATTCAGGACCATGTCTGGCATTCCAACGGACTTTGACGAGCTTGACGCTGCTCCGGCGGGTCTTGTTTACTTTCCAATCCGTAACCTCAACCGGTTCTTCAACGAAATGGAGCGTGTCGTCAACATGAATCTCGTCGGTGGGAATGGCAATGGTATCTTGAGTTGGACTTTTCTTCAGGTTGGATACATGAAATGTATCGTGAACTCCATTTAGCTCGGCAGGTAAGTCCAGCTTGTATGCTACTAGCCCTATTCTTTCCAAAATTCTGAAAGGGCCAATGTAACGCGGATTTAACTTCCCACGCTTTCCGAAGCGTGCCACACCCTTCCAGGGTGAAACTTTCAATAAAACCATATCTCCAACTTGGAATTCCAAATGTTTCCGGTTTGGATCTGCATAGGCTTTCTGTCTGTGGCGAGCTGCTTCGATGCGTTTTCGAATCTGCGCAATCTTGTCTGTCGTCTCTTGGACGATTTCGGGACCAACAAGCTGCCTATCACCTGCGTCAGCCCAGCATAGGGGTGATCGGCACTTGCGTCCGTAAAGAGCTTCAAATGGCGCGACTCCAATACTGGTGTGGTAGCTGTTGTTGTATGAAAATTCGACCAAAGGCAAATGCTTGTCCCAGCTACCGCTCAAATCCATTACACATGCTCTCAGCATATCTTCTAACGTCTGAATCGTTCGCTCGCAAAGACCGTCAGTTTGCGGATGAAACGCAGTGCTCAGATTTAATTGTGAGCCAAAAGCTTCTTGGAAGGATTGCCATATCCTTGACACAAACCTTCCGTCTCTATCAGAGATGATCGAGAGAGGCACTCCATGACGTGCGACGATCTCTCTCATGTAAATTTCAGCCAATTTGCTAGTATTATCCTTCTCTCTGATAGGTAAGAAGTGTGCTGACTTCGTTAATCGATCCACTATTACCCAAATAGTGTCATGGCCTCTTGGCGTTCTTGGCAACTTTGTAATAAAATCCATGGATATTTGTTCCCATTTCCACTTGGGAATCTCAGGTTGTTGTAGAAGTCCTGAAGGCTTCTAGTATTCCGCTTTCACCTTAGCACACGTTAGACACTTGCTCACATAAACAGCAACATCGCCTTTCATCCTAGGCCATCAATAGTAATCTTTGAGATCCTGGTACATCTTATCCGCTCCAGGGTGGATAGAGTACCGCGACTTGTGAGCTTCATCGAAAATAACTTTCCTTAAACCACCAAACAGAGGAACCCAAATCCTTTTCTCAAAACATAACGTTCCTTCCTCGTTTGGCACCAAAAGCTTCTCCATCCCACGGAGATATTCTTCTTCAAGATTTCTTTCCTTAAGAGCTTCTTTCTGTGCGGCACGAATGCCCAAGGAAAGATCGGTTTGGATAATCATTTCTAAAGCCCTAACCCTTATGGGCTTGATCCTCTCCTTTCGACTTAGGGCATCGGCGACCACATTCGCCTTCCCTGGGTGGTACTTTATCTCGCAGTCGTAATCATTCAACAACTCAACCCATCGTCTCTGCCTCATATTCAGCTCCTTCTGATTGAATATGTGTTGTAGGCTCTTGTGATCTGTGAAGATTGTACATTTCATACCATAAAGGTAGTGTCTCCAGATCTTTAATGCAAAAACCACTGCGCCAAGTTCCAAATCATGTGTGGTATAGTTCTTTTCATGTACTTTCAATTGACGTGATGCGTAAGCAATAACCTTTTGGCGTTGCATCAACACGCAACCCAATCCTTGACGCGAAGCGTCGTAGTATACCACAAAATTATCTGTACCTTCCGGTAGTGCTAAGATTGGCGCATTGCAGAGCTTATCCTTCAATATCTGGAACGCTTCTTCCTGTTTGATTCCCCAATCAAACTTCTTATCTTTCTGCGTGAGGAGCGTCAATGGTTGAGCGATTTTTGAAAAATCCTCAATGAATCTTCGATAGTAACCAGCCAAACCTAAGAATTGCCGAATTTCGGTTGGCGTCTTTGGCGTTTCCCAATTCTTGATCGCTTCGATCTTGGTTGGATCCACATGGATTCCATCTCCGTTCACCACGTGTCCAAGAAATTGTACTTCACGTAGCCAAAACTCGCACTTAGAGAACTTGGTATACAACTGTTCCTTCTTCAGCAACTCCAAAATAGCTCTTAAATGCTGTTCGTGCTCAGCCTTTGTTCTTGAATAAATCAAGATGTCGTCGATAAACACAATCACGAACTTATCCAAGTACGGCTTGCAAACTCTATTCATCAAGTCCATAAAGACCGCAGGTGCGTTTGTCAATCCAAACGGCATAACAAGGAACTCGTAGTGTCCATATCGAGTTCTGAAGGCTGTCTTCGGGATACTCTCCTCCTGTATCCTTAACTGATGGTATCCAGATCGAAGGTCGATCTTTGAATAAAAGCTTGAACCTTGCAGTTGGTCGAATAGATCATCGATTCTTGGCAGAGGATATCTATTCTTGATCGTTAGCTTGTTCAATTCTCTGTAGTCGATGCACATACGAAAACTACCGTCCTTCTTCTTGACAAACAGGACCGGAGCTCCCCAAGGCGAGAAGCTTGGTCGGATAAATCCCTTGTCTAACAACTCTTGAAGTTGTGTCGACAATTCTTGCATCTCAGACGGGGCAAGTCTATAAGGTGCCTTAGCCACAGGCGCGGCGCCTGGAACTAAATCGATGTGAAACTCTACTTGCCTCTGAGGTGGCAGTCCAGGCAAGTCCTCTGGGAAGACTTCTGGATATTACCTCACGACAGGGATGTCTTCGATCTTCGGTTCTGCAGCTTTCTTGTCTACAATGTGTGCCAGGAAGGGAGCACATCCTTTCTGCAAACACTTTCGTGCCTTCAGGCAGCTGATAATTCTTAACGGCGTATCACGCTTTTCACCATGAACCACAATTGTTTCACCCTCTTCGGCTGGGATACGAACAACCTTTTCGTGACAAACTATCTCAGCCTTGTTGCCTGATAACCAATCCATTCCTACCACCACGTCGAAGCTTCCCAACTGGACTGGTAGTAGATCCAGAGCAAACTCACGCTCTCCCAATTCGATCACACAGCCTCTGACAACTTCATTGGCTTCTACTAACTTCCCATTGGCCAATTCGATTGAGTAGGGAATATCTAACTTACTAGCGGTTAAACCAAGCATATTCTTAAATTCTAACGATACGAAACTATAATCGGCACCAGTATCAAATAAAACGGATGCATAGCGTTGGTTCACAGGGAACGTACCAGTAACGACATTGGGGTCCTGGCGCGCTTCCTTCGCTTCGATATTGAAAACCCTTCCACGTGCTCGGTTCAATTCTGGGTAGTTCCTTTTAAAATGCCCAATGTCACCACAGTTAAAACAACCCATTCTTTGACCATTTCCTACTCCATTCCCAGCTTGATTGTTGTTTTGGTTCGCATTACCAGCTTGATTCACATTGTTGCCTCGTTTCCCGTTTCCTCCATTGTTCCCCTGTGGGCGATTCCCAATACCACCACGATTATTATTTCTATTCCCAAATCCTCCTTGGCCTCCCCGGCCAGCACTAGCCCAGCAAGAATCCTTCAAGTGACCAGTCTTTCCACAAGCTTCACATACTTTTGGCCCGCATCGGCCAGGGTGATGGCGTTGGCAAGAGTTACACTTGGGATGTGCACCCATATATCCCTTTCCTTTCCTTCTAGTACAAGTCATAGCTTGAACCGGTGCGCTTGGTTCTCCTTTCCTGCCATCACTGCTTGTGCCTTGTTTGAAATTCGAGAATTTCCTTTTGTTATCCCCGGACGACTCTACATGAGTCTCCTTCTTCCTTTGCTCAACATCAGAAAACTTGTTTAGGCGGATCGCCTCCTCAGTGAGAGCTACGCTTAGATCGATCGCCTCAGTGATTGTTGCCGGTTTTGAAGAGGTTACCATACTAATGATTTGAGGAGCTAAACCCCAAATAAAGCGTTCAATCCGCTTGAATTCTGGAGTGACCATATAGGGTACCACCTGTGACAGGTCGTGAAACCTTTGAACATATTCCGCAATTTTCGGACCTTCCATCTTCAAATGCCAGAACTCAGTTTCCAATCTTTGGATTTCCGCGCGAGAGCAGTACTTTTTGCTCATTAGTTCCTTCAGTTCGGTCCATGTTAGTGCGTAGGCAGCAGCTTCACCAAGTGTCTGCACTTGCAAATTCCACCAAGATAGGGCTCCATCCAAAAATAGCCTAGAAATGTAGGTGACTTGCTGGTCTGGTGCACTTTTGCTCATGCGAAGTACAGATTCAGTTTTCTCAGCCCAACGAACAAAGGCGACAGCACCTCCAGTGCCATCAAAGTTGACAGGCTTGCAGTCTAGAAACTGCTTGTAGGTGCACCCTGCACATACATTATAACATGTTATCGGCATTAGCATCATTGCTATAGATATCCAATTAGGTCATGGTATGTCTTAATGATTTAGTATTACCATGAGGTGGATTGTTATTGCCATTGTTGTTTGAGCTGCTTCCGCTGGGTCCTCCTTGCGAGGCGGCGTATTGCGCGATGGCGGCAGCGATGACTTGTTGGAGTTCTGCCTCATTGGTAGGCATCGGCGTTTGACGTCTCGGCGGCATCTTCTAAAAGATGTGTTTACGTCGGTCAGGCCATAGTAAAGATCCCATGTTATAATACATACGCTTTATTATGATAGTAATAGTACATAACATCTCATGTTATAATCATATCAATCACACAACATCCCATGTCACAAACATCAATCACACAACATCCCATGTCATAGAATACAAATAACCAAATCAAGCATCAAATATGATGAGAATACTGCGATTGCCATATATTGAGACCACATAGTAAGCGTACAAGTACATCACAGTGTCATACAATATCAGTCGACTAAGGGCTACATCACCCTAGTCCAAAAACTATATCAAATCAGTGTCAATACATCCCATATACATGATCAACAAAAGTCAGAATCAAAATGTAGTCTCCAAAAATGCTGTGCAGTCTAAAGCATTCGCTGTCTTCTCACCAACGTCTACCCATACGGTACTGAAGAGCCCTACACAGATGGCGGTGGAGGAGGGGGAAAGTGAGTGTAAAACAAGCGACGCGAATGGAGCCAGTCCTCCTCCATGGCTCTCTGGGTACGCAAGAAAGAAGCAACCTGCTGCTCAAGTGTCAAAAGGCGTGCAGCATAGTCAGGTAACAATGGTCGAGAGTGCTACGAAGAAACAGGGTGGGTCTGACCCTGACACTGGCACGGCGGTGGCTGAACTCTCTCGAGCTCCTGAATACGCCGTGTGAGCGCCTCCTGCTGGACAACAAACGACATCAAAACTTCCTCAATAGAATACCCCATATGGAAAGGATGGTAGGGGTCGGTCGGTGGCATAACAGAAGGTGACGTCCAGAGAAACGGCTCGCTGGCTGGATCAAAAGGTGTCACATGAAATGGAGGAATAGGGGGTAAAACAGGTGAAAACTGTGGCATAACTGGAACAGATGTCGGCACATGCCCAAAGGGATGGGCCGAAGAACCCTCTCCAGGTCGTGCTGGAGGTGTAAACTGAGGGAAAGTAAAAGAGGTATCAACGTGACGGGTATCAGTGATCTGAGGGGGAATAGGTGGAACCTAATCATCAGCAGGAATCCACCCATGCTGGGCGTGCTCATCTCGTGGGTCAATCTGTGCCTCAAAAAGTGCTCGATCAAACTGTACAGGCATAGGGTCAAGATGGGGTGCAACAAGAGGGTCAGCAGGTATATCAGCGATAAGTGGGGGATCAACATGATCAGCAGCAATAACATGGTCACCCTCTAGTAGTGGTGCATCAGCAGGGTGATCATCAATGGGTAGGTCAGCAATCACAGGACCAATAGGCATGCCAGCATGAGCAGGGTCATGCTCAAGCACTGGGTCAGGAGCAGGGTCCAGTGGCTGCTCGGGATCAACGAACTCCATATCAAAATCTGCATGATCAGCGAATGCAGGGTCAACTGGGTCTACTAGGTCAACCATAGGCTGATCCAAGTGGATGAACTCTATATCCTCATCTGGGTCGAATCCTGGGGGAAAGACAGGATCGGAGTCCTCTTCAACATCGTGGTCGAAAGCAAAGCTAGAAGCAGGGGCAACAGAGGATGCTCTATCTGGATCTGAACCGTGAGAAAAGTGCTGCGCACTCTGAGTGTGTGAGGGTGCGGAGGCCACAGACTTGAAAGAGTCTGGGACCGGAGAGTGAGCAGGTGACTCCTTAGCGGGGGCATCTGCGATCAACAAAAGATCTCCAGCAGCAAGAAGGGCCTCGCCCTGAACCTCATCCTCTAAGGGCTCGTCATTAAACAGATCGACGTCGGGAAGCAAATCGTAAGCAGGATATGAAGCAAGTGGTATGGGAGCAGGGATCTCTACAAGTGGTAGGTCCCCGGCCAAAGGGCCATCAGCGAGCTCATCAGCACCATCAGGTAACGCAAAGGGCTGAAAGTCATCCTCGTCTGTGCTAGTAACGTCGGATGTGTGAACCTCGCGCTCTGAAGACTCTAGGTCGTCTGATACTATAGGTCTAGGGCCTGTGGTGTCTGAATCACCAGTGCCGGTCGAGTCCATGTGTCTGTAACATAAACACAAATGTGCACAAATAATCAGTCACACAATCAGATAAGCACATTAGTCACCAAGTAAGCAATCAAATAATTCTCCTAGTCCCACTAGCCTCCCAGCCTCCCAGACTGCTCTTCCTAGTCCCACTAGCCAATTCTCCTAGTCCCACTAGCCAATTCTCCTAGTCCCACTAGCCAACTACCTCGGCCTCCCAGACCGAGCCTCAGCCTCCCAGACTGAGCCTATAAATAATAAATAAATGTGCTCAACATTTGTTTGTAAAAAGTTTTGGATCTGGACTTAAATGGTATGCAATAAAAAAATGTTTTCGTGAGAGCCCTAGTGATCATAGTCTAGACTCGAGAAGGAATCCTAGTTCGCTATGATCAGAGCTCTGATACCAAGCTGTCACACCCTGGCTTTGCGGAAGCGTGGTTAATTTGGTGTGACTTCTTAATACCATAGCTTAACCATAACAAAGCTATATGAAATAAAACCATGCAAGATCATCCATTTAATTAAGTTTTAAAAACCAAATACAACAACATTGTCTCAACGGAAACACATCCTAACGACATTGTTCAACAAACACAAACATCAACATGACATAAACACAGTTTAAGGACTGTGACTTGTCCAGGAAAGAGTCACATTCCCCAAACCCGGATGACCTCGTAACTAGTGCAGCGGGAAAACGTGTCATACCGCGCCAGATCCTTTAATTCCCTGAAATACATGTAAGTTGAAAAATCAACAATAATGTTGAGCGAGTTCATGTGTAGTGAGTATGTAAAACACTTGTAAGTATAAAAATCCCTGGTATGTAGCAAATAAGGAAAAAGAGATCACCAATGGTTTGCAAGGCCATTGATATGTGTGAAGTGCAAGTAGGAAGACTCAAACCTAGCGGATTTTGCGTTGGGCACAAAGTCACCCCGAGGCCCGTACTGTTGGACCTGGAGTTGGGCTCGCTACACCCAGATAGATCTACCGCTTACGTCCCTCGGTCCTACAATGAGGATTAATGGCCTCCAGTTCCCGCCTACCCACTCACATGATCTAAGTAGTAACCCTCCTTACGCTAACCATACCATGTATAAAGTACTCGTAATCATAGTAACATGTATTTCACCCCCGCAGTTTAGAAAACTGAAAACAGTTAAGAGAAAAGGGGGACATGAACTCACAGTGGTGCGTCTCTACCAAGTATGTCTCCTGATCAAGCAGCTGTGTGACGACCTACACGTACTAATTCTATTAGACGGACGGCCGTGCCTTAGCTTTATGGTTTAAGTTTTTGGGAAATAGTTAGACAACTATTTCGTGTTTACATTTAGTAAATACTTGGTAATCATTTTCCTTCCCAAGGATGGGGGATTTAATACATGTGTGTTCGAAATATATTATTAAGTCTCGCTTAAAATATATTTTATTTCTAACTCCAAAATATAAATATTCTTCTCAAAAATATTATATTTTCTATTACATAAATTTTCCCAAAATAATACCTTGACAAAAATACGCGTTAAGTCATTTTTTCTTAAAATGCGTAAGTTACGTTTTAATGATCGAGTGGTAATAATAATTACCGGTGTAACTTATATATTTATCGTAGAGACGTTCGTATTATTTTGGATCCATTAACATTCGATAGTATTATTTTTACCCTAAAAATAATACTAGTATTTTCACAAAATAATCATAAACACATATCAAGTGACTTTATGAAAAATATATACTAAATATATATTTACCAAGTTTTATTTTGTGAAATCCCACCTCCGATGTTTTGTAAATAAAGTCGTGGCGAAATCTATAATTTGAAAACAAGTCGAAAAGTATTTCTAACACTTATAGTGAAAATATTTCTAAGTGTTAGGTTTTTGGAAAAATTTCGCCAGAGTTTCCCCTGTAACTGGAGGTGGCCACGCTTTTAAGCGTATCATTTTCTTTCATAAATCAAACCAACATTCTTTTCATTCAATCAAAACAATGTCCAAAACAACAAACTAGTAAATAAATATGTATATCGCATAAATTACATGAACTTGCGTTTTATCCAAGAATATAAAGTAAATTCTATTACTTTTAGTGGATCTTTATATAAATCAATCCGGTTTCGTAAAAACCCCGTTTTTAAAGAAATTCCATCTTTACAACTTCTTATCAATTTTACAAAGATAGTTATTTTGTCGAAACTTAGTGCTACACAAGTGTTTACTTGTGTGTTCTAAAAATCATTCTTGCTCACGTAAGATCCATTTTTAGAAAAATATGGTTTCTTTGCCACTCGGTCCTTTGAAAATACCGCTTGTAGATCCGTAGATCTACTAGTTTTAAACACTATTTCGTAAGTAAAATCATTTTTACACAAGTTCAAGTTTGATATGTGGTAGAGTTTCATCACTTAACCCTTGTTACACTTAAACAAGCTTTATGTCATAATCCATGATCATGACCAATCCGGGTTAAACGATGATCCGAGCTACCACAACATAGATCGGGCCTAAATAACCACACAAATCAAATACTACAAGATTTACACAACATTTAAGCTTTTAACCACCATTACTAGCATTTTTAGTAGACTTTTATGTATCAACTTGTATGTTTACGAGTTTTAGCCGTTACATACACATACAACATGCTTAGACAAATACAAGAAAATATATTTATGAAAATATATTACTTGATAGAATAAATAACTTGGACAAGTTATGAACATGAAATGAAGTTTTGGACAAAAACATAATTCGGGTGAAAAATACAAGATACTTATATTTATTTTTGTGAAAATAATATAAGTAAGACACATAGTTAAAAATATAAATTATTTTTAACACAAGAACACATATACAAAGGATATTGACTTGTACTTGTGCGATACAAGTCTAGTGACTAACGTTAATAAAACACGTTTAGGTCACGACGCTAAATAAGCAAATCCGGTGAAGTTTACGGCGCAAGGAACGCAAAGTTGTGAGTTCATGCTCCCCCTTTTCTTTAACTGTTTTCAGTTTTATAACTTCGGGGGTGAAATACATGTTATAAATGTTACAATGTTTATAAATGGATACAAAAACAAGAAGCACTCTTGGTGATAACTAGTACCAAGTATGATGCGTTTTGAGGAATGATACGAGAAATTGTGTCACGAATAGGGTACCATAAGCACCATTAATCGTGTACATACTTAGACCGCAGAACAAAAGGTTAGATCTAATGGGTTTTTGGGCAGCCACACTCTTGGTGAAAACTAGTATCGAGTAGTGCTTTTGTGTCTCCGTCGTGAATCGACAACTAGAAAAATGCCTATGGTTTGGTTGCTTCCTATGTCGTGTCACATGTTAATGGCCTTGCAACCCATTAACAACATGATAC
Source organism: Helianthus tuberosus (assembly GCA_030545235.1). Classification (NCBI taxonomy): domain Eukaryota; kingdom Viridiplantae; phylum Streptophyta; class Magnoliopsida; order Asterales; family Asteraceae; genus Helianthus; species Helianthus tuberosus. The sequence goes on along the minus strand of JARYGA010027165.1, from coordinate 9,853 downwards.
ATACAGAAATACTTGATTTATACGAGAATACTTGATTTATACGAGAATACTTGATTTATACGAGAATACTTGATTTATACGAGAATACTTGATTTATACAAGAATACTTGATTTATACAAGAATACTTGATTTATACAAGAAACATACCATGTTTACATACAAAGTATACAAACAAGAACTGCATGAATTCACACCAACATTATGTTGACGTTTTTCCAAAACTCACATGTATTTCAGGTAACTAAAGTGGATGTGCGCGCGGTCTTACTCATGCTCCTGGATGTCGTTTATGTTATCTATGAATAATGTTGTAAACTTTTCAGACAACGTTTTGTGAAGTGATGTAAACACTTAAACTATGTTTTCAGTTATGTTATGCTAATGGTCTTTGAAGTTATTTTTATGAGCATGTAGTATGTTTACCAATCGCATGCAATGAAAACCTTTCATGATCACACCTCGTGCTTCCGCCTTAGAAAGGGGTGTGACAGATTGGTATCAGAGCTGCGATTGTAGTGAACCAGGATTCCTTCTCGAGTCTAGACTACAATCTCTAGGATCCTTTCACGAAAACAATTTTACAAAGAGTTTTCATTGCATAAAACCTTCTGTGACAACTGTGTTCTGTAATCATCGTATAATGAAAAACAACGTGGATTATCAATAAAACAATGTGCTTTGGTGTTATTATGTGTGTATTTATGTTCATTGATTTTACAATTTGATTCGATTCCGATTTCAAGCTTTAAATCACTTTCTAGAAGGTCATACGCAAACTGGTGCATAAACGCAATCAGTTTAACGTGACGTACACTCCAGAACTGTGGCATAAGCCAAACATACCCTAAATATCCTTTACATAACTTAGAAATAAGTTTCGAAGGATTCGGTATGGCAAAAACATGTGTATTTGAACTAAAGAACTATTTACGACAAAACTACGAAACGAATGTTGGTGACCGCCCGGATAATATTTAAATCCCAAAAATATTCTGTTATGATTAAAATTTTATTTTTAATCAGGTCCGTGTTGAAGAATAAATTAAAACGCTTAAAAACATTATTTTTCAAGTTTAAAGCGCGTACCACGTGTTTCTGCGTGACACAGTGCTTCTACTGCAAAACGCGGACAACGCAGCCGGTCCTGGCAACTGAATTTTATTTCAGTAATATTTTGGCGAGTTTATTTTTACAGAATAATAAAAATAATTTAGAACGCCATAAACCAGGATTTAAACGCTAGATAAAATACCCGGTATCCAGTTAAACACCCGTTTTAGCCTACATATAGCATGTTTATATAAAAATATGCATATATATACACACATTTCGTGTATATATGTAGGTAGGACAAGTGCCTTTTCTTTCTTGCCACTTCCCTCCCATCTTGAACACTTGTCTTGCATGCTATCTCATGAGATCTCCAAATATCTTCTATATATTCTTAGATTTTTCATAAGATCACAATCCAAGATCACACTCCATCACCTTCTCTCCTACCCCAAAACCGTCCCCTCTCTCTCTCCTCCCATCTTCATCCTTTTCATACTTTGTTCTTGTGAATCAAGTCCCTTTCCAAGCATATTTCAAGTGATTGTGAAGAATCAAAGGTGTTTCCAAGGTGTTTTCAAGTGATTCAAGCTTCCTATCATCAAAATCTCATCCCACAACCCACTTGAATCTTGAAGGTATAACACTAATGTTTAAATCATACTTTGATTCTTGGTTGTTCTTGATGATTTGAAGTTTCTTTTGAATCTTGGGGTTTTCACTAAACTTGAAATCTAAAATGAAAAAGGGTCTTGTTACAAAATAAAAATGATATGTATATATATATGTGTGTGTGTGACCGTACATATGTATGTGTGTATATGAGTTTTGAAGTTTGATATCTTGCAAAGTACTTGTTTATGTTGTTACATGTTCTTGAATGGTGGTAAAGATGCAAGTATTTGGTGATTTATGTATGATATGTTAAATATAAACTACATCAGCAAATAAATCTGAATATATCACATATTTGATGCTTTTAAACTCATAAAAAATGATGTTGCTATGATAGTATGCTTTAGGCACTTGTACATATGAAAATATGTTGATTTAAAGCTCAAGAAATGATGAAAAATGGCTATATGACAAAACTGTTTTAGATCAGGTTACAAACACTAAAAATAACATTATTTGATGTATTTTAATTGCATGAAACTTTGACATAGGTTTGATAGCTTTGCATGTTGTACATATAGCTTAAAAAGTGGTAAATTATGTGAAATTTGCATGATTTATGTGCTTTATTTAAGACCTGCACTATCATGAGTATAACCATTATTTTATTCAGTAAATAACATGGGTTATGTCAAAATTTCAAGTCGTTTCGATTTGGGATGGTTCGGGTAACGTTTGATGCAAAACTATGCGGTAAAACGGTCAAAAATCGCCTTTTCGGAGTATTTTTGCAAAACTGTTTTAAATCAGTAACCAAACTGATATATTTGGTATAAAAATAAGTATTTTAACTTATATTAAGTTTACTTGGTGATTGGTTAGTCATACGTGACTTTCGACGCCCAAAAATGTTACCGAATCGCAAAAATAAGTGTTTTTCGACATACACTAGAATGGGTTGTTTATGGGTTATTTTATGTGTTACAATGTGCTATGTGCTTTACAATATGTGTATGATCATGTGTTAGTGTTGACAAGATTAGGTGTGTTACGCTCGAGTACATATATACAAATACACTAAAATAATAAAAAATAATAACTTTTAGAGAAATCTCAAAGTTATGTGAAAATTCCAAGTATCGGAGAAACTCAAGTATTTTTGTGAGTTTTGATTATTTAATCATTCTTATTTAATTTAGGACGAATAAACAAATTGTGGGATTGTGTTAACATATAAAAACGCACCCAAAGGTGAGTACATAGTCCCCTCTTTTACCGTTTTTTTAAAACATTTTGGGGTGAAACACATGTGCCAACTTGTTATTTTCGTGCTTTCCATGTTTTCATAATATATACTTGCTATGTTCATTAGTACACTATTAATACATAATTTCATCTTCTTTTGCTATGTATGTTACTTGACATGCTAGCGCATTGATTTACATGACTTTTCTGCTTTGTATGTTAACTTAGCATACTTAGTACATTGCTTTTCTCATAACATGTTTACATTTGATATGACATTTGGTTTGTACAACGGGACTAAAACACATTCATTAACATTAGTTACGCCGCTCGGTAGTAAGTAATGGTACCATAGGACTTGACAAATCCCGTCCCTGACATCCTAGGTTTGTTTGGGTGTAAGGAATGACTGAATCCGATAGCATTTCTTTTGATAACCTTGACTTAGGGTTATCCGTCTGTCTCAAGGCTTGAATGTATGCGTTAACTTACCACATAAGTGTTTGTATCAGTAAAACATGCATTTACTTTGCAAAACATAACTTTTTGATATATTCGAATTACTTTGTTTTGTGCATTTTTACATTTGGTTTATGTGACTCCACTTTACTTACCATACATAACATTTGTTACACATTACTTGACTACATTTGGACTTTTAACATTTGACATGGTTTATACAAGGACTTTTTGACAATTGGTTTGAACATGGACTTTATACACTGGTGGTTTGTTTAAGTGACTTAAGTAACGAGATGTGTGTAGTATGATACAATCATGGTGGATACGCCACTGGTACTTCCTATATATAAGTGCTTGTATTGTACTACATGTCGTAGCGTTATTTAGATCATTCAATTTGGACTTATACATTTTACACAAACAATATATTTTTCACAAGACTTTGGTTAACAAAACAATTTACAAGGTTCATGACTAACTTTTATTAAACATTTCTTTAAACTCAAGTCATGAATCCTATTTTCATTAAACCTATGTATCTCACAGGCATTTTTATGCTGACGTACCTATTTTCACATATGTTTTCAGGAGCTGTTGCTTAGGATGTTCGTGACACACTAGGGCGGACCTGTGCCTTAGAGACTAAAAATAAAGATGGAACTAGTTTAATTATGTGATGAACTCTTCGTTTCAGTTATTTTAAGACAATGTAACTCTTTGTTTGATGAATAAAACATAACTTTTAATTACCATGGTTGTGGAACAATAATTCTATTACAACACTCCCCGACGTTTCCACCACGATTTGATGTTTTACGTGGTCGGGGTTGTCACACCCTGGCTTTTGTGGAAGCGTGGGTTTGTTTGGTGTGACTTCTTAATACCATAGCTTAACCACAACAAAGCTATATGAAAGTAAAACCGTGATAATCATCCATTACTTCAAGTTATAAAAACAAAATACCACAACATTGTTTTAAAGCGTTGACACATGCATCGAGTTTACAACACAACTAAATAAAATCTTGTACGAAAGACACAACCACAGACATGAAATAACACAGCTTAAGACTTGTGACTCGTCCAGGTAGAAGTCACAACCCCTAAACTTGGATGACATCACCCTTCTTACGCAGCTTGACAACATAGCCTACCTCGCCAGATCCCTAATTCCCTGAAATACATGTAAGTTGAAAAATCAACAAAAATGTTGAGCGAGTTCATGTGAAAGTGAGTATGTAAAACCTTTGTAAGTATAAAATCCCTGGTATGTAGCAAATAAGGAAATAAAGAGATCACCAATGGTTTGCAAGGCCATTGACATGTGTGAAGTGCAGTAGGAAGACTCAAACCTAGCAGATTTTTGCGTCGGGCTCAAAGTCACCCCGAGGTCCGTTCTGTTGGGCATGGAGTTGGGCTCGCTACACCCAGATAGATCTACCGCTACTGACCCTCGGTCCTACAATGAGGATTAATGGCCTCCAGTTTCAGTCTACTCACTCACATGATCTAAGTAGTATCCCTCCTTACGCTACCATACCATGTAAAAAGTATTCGTAATCATAGTAACATGTATTTCACCCCCGAAGTATAAAACTGAAAACAGTTAAGAGAAAAAGGGGGACATGAACTCACAGAAGTGCGTCTCGAAATAGTAACTCCCAATCAACCTGCTGCGTGACGACCTACACGTACTAACTTCTATTAGACGGACGGCCGTGCCTTGGCTTAAGGTTTAACGTTTTTGGGAAATAGTTAGGCAACTATTTCGTATTTCCACTTCTTAATTATTTATTAATTATATTCCTTCCCAAGGATGAGGGTTTTAATACATGTGCGTTTTGTAATTCCAAAAATATATTATTAAGTCTCACTTAATAAAATATATTTTTATTCATTTGTCTAAAATAATCTATCTCCAAAATATACATATTTTCCCAAAAATATTATATTTTATTCCATACGATTTCCAAAATAATACTTTTATCAAAATACGCATTTAAGAGTATTTTTCCGAAAATACATAAGTTACATTTAAAGTTTGGGTGGTAATAATAATACCGGTGTAACTTAGATATTTATTTGTGAAGGCGTTGGTATTATTTTGGAGTCGTTACTTCTCAGTGTATTCGAGTTATATTATTTTTACTCTAAAAATAATATACATATAGTTGACAAAATAATCATAAATTCACACAAGTGTTTTACCATAAAATATATATTCTAAATATATATCTAACAAGTTTTATTTACGAAAATTCCACCTCCGACACTTGGTTATCTTGTAATAAAAATCATGGCGAATTTTATTTGGAAAAACAAGTTAAAAGTATATTCATAACACTTGTCACAAAAATATTTCTAAGTGTCATTTTCTGGAAAAATTTCGCCAGAGTTTCCTCTGTAACTGGAGGTGGCCACACTTACGAGCGTATCATTTTCTTTTAAAAATTCAACCAACAACTTTTCAACCATCAATATTCAATATTCAAACATCAACTAGTCAAAAATAAGTATAGATCGCAAACACATGAACTTGTAAGTTGTGTAAAAGTATGTAGTAACTTCCCAACATATTTAGTAGATCTTTCCATCTTTAAAAATAAAATCAGTTCCTTGGAAACTTTATTTTTAAAGAAAATGTAACTTTACAACTTCTAGTCCAAAAGCTACGAAATTATTCCTTTGTTAAACCTTTTGTCACACAAGTGTTTACACACTTGTTTGTTCACAAAAATGCTTTTAGTTCATGAAAGATCCGGCTTTTAATCATGATTTGCATCTTACACTTGGTTCTTCGAAAATACCACTTGTAGATCTTTAGATCTACTAGTTTAAAACTCTATTTTACAAGAAAAATGACTTTTACACAAGTTCATGTTTTGTTAGTGGAAGAGTTCATCATCTTGTAACTTTCACACTTAACAAACTACTAGTTCATGTTCCATGAGCACGACCTAGCATGGTTAGATGACGATCCGTTCCACTACTAGCATCAAACAACATAAAATAATCACAACTAAACTAGTTTCATATGTCACACCCTGGCTTTGCGGAAGCGTGGTTAATTTGGTGTGACTTCTTAATACCATAGCTTAACCATAACAAAGCTATATGAAATAAAACCATGCAAGATCATCCATTTAATTAAGTTTTAAAAACCAAATACAACAACATTGTCTCAACGGAAACACATCCTAACGACATTGTTCAACAAACACAAACATCAACATGACATAAACACAGTTTAAGGACTGTGACTTGTCCAGGAAAGAGTCACATTCCCCAAACCCGGATGACCTCGTAACTAGTGCAGCGGGAAAACGTGTCATACCGCGCCAGATCCTTTAATTCCCTGAAATACATGTAAGTTGAAAAATCAACAATAATGTTGAGCGAGTTCATGTGTAGTGAGTATGTAAAACACTTGTAAGTATAAAAATCCCTGGTATGTAGCAAATAAGGAAAAAGAGATCACCAATGGTTTGCAAGGCCATTGATATGTGTGAAGTGCAAGTAGGAAGACTCAAACCTAGCGGATTTTGCGTTGGGCACAAAGTCACCCCGAGGCCCGTACTGTTGGACCTGGAGTTGGGCTCGCTACACCCAGATAGATCTACCGCTTACGTCCCTCGGTCCTACAATGAGGATTAATGGCCTCCAGTTCCCGCCTACCCACTCACATGATCTAAGTAGTAACCCTCCTTACGCTAACCATACCATGTATAAAGTACTCGTAATCATAGTAACATGTATTTCACCCCCGCAGTTTAGAAAACTGAAAACAGTTAAGAGAAAAGGGGGACATGAACTCACAGTGGTGCGTCTCTACCAAGTATGTCTCCTGATCAAGCAGCTGTGTGACGACCTACACGTACTAATTCTATTAGACGGACGGCCGTGCCTTAGCTTTATGGTTTAAGTTTTTGGGAAATAGTTAGACAACTATTTCGTGTTTACATTTAGTAAATACTTGGTAATCATTTTCCTTCCCAAGGATGGGGGATTTAATACATGTGTGTTCGAAATATATTATTAAGTCTCGCTTAAAATATATTTTATTTCTAACTCCAAAATATAAATATTCTTCTCAAAAATATTATATTTTCTATTACATAAATTTTCCCAAAATAATACCTTGACAAAAATACGCGTTAAGTCATTTTTTCTTAAAATGCGTAAGTTACGTTTTAATGATCGAGTGGTAATAATAATTACCGGTGTAACTTATATATTTATCGTAGAGACGTTCGTATTATTTTGGATCCATTAACATTCGATAGTATTATTTTTACCCTAAAAATAATACTAGTATTTTCACAAAATAATCATAAACACATATCAAGTGACTTTATGAAAAATATATACTAAATATATATTTACCAAGTTTTATTTTGTGAAATCCCACCTCCGATGTTTTGTAAATAAAGTCGTGGCGAAATCTATAATTTGAAAACAAGTCGAAAAGTATTTCTAACACTTATAGTGAAAATATTTCTAAGTGTTAGGTTTTTGGAAAAATTTCGCCAGAGTTTCCCCTGTAACTGGAGGTGGCCACGCTTTTAAGCGTATCATTTTCTTTCATAAATCAAACCAACATTCTTTTCATTCAATCAAAACAATGTCCAAAACAACAAACTAGTAAATAAATATGTATATCGCATAAATTACATGAACTTGCGTTTTATCCAAGAATATAAAGTAAATTCTATTACTTTTAGTGGATCTTTATATAAATCAATCCGGTTTCGTAAAAACCCCGTTTTTAAAGAAATTCCATCTTTACAACTTCTTATCAATTTTACAAAGATAGTTATTTTGTCGAAACTTAGTGCTACACAAGTGTTTACTTGTGTGTTCTAAAAATCATTCTTGCTCACGTAAGATCCATTTTTAGAAAAATATGGTTTCTTTGCCACTCGGTCCTTTGAAAATACCGCTTGTAGATCCGTAGATCTACTAGTTTTAAACACTATTTCGTAAGTAAAATCATTTTTACACAAGTTCAAGTTTGATGTGTGGTAGAGTTTCATCACTTAACCCTTGTTACACTTAAACAAGCTTTATGTCATAATCCATGATCATGACCAATCCGGGTTAAACGATGATCCGAGCTACCACAACATAGATCGGGCCTAAATAACCACACAAATCAAATACTACAAGATTTACACAACATTTAAGCTTTTAACCACCATTACTAGCATTTTTAGTAGACTTTTATGTATCAACTTGTATGTTTACGAGTTTTAGCCGTTACATAACATTTTAACCACTTCAAAATAGTTCGAGAGTGTGATTCAAGCAACTTACTACTAGCTCGATGCTAGGGAAGAATCTAGACGCAAAATGAGTGGATAAAAGCAATAGAGTGAGGTCCTTCGCCTTCCGATTGCACCAAGCTTCCTTGTAGGTGATCCTCAACACTTGTATGCTCTTGGAATGAGAAGATCAAAACTTGAAAATGGATGGGTGTGGGTGTGGGTGTTCGGCCGAGAGCCAAAGAGAGGGAGAGAGTGTGTGTGTGTGTGAGTTGTGGTGAGAAAGGTTATGTTGTGTTATGACTTGATCTTATAGAAAATCCTCAAGTTAATTGTCCAAGGGATTTTATGTCTACTTGATATTAGACACATGGATTATTATAATCAAATAAAGGACAAGGGGTGTCACCATATGGTGACCGAACTCGGTTGGGGGGGGGGGGTAATCCGGTTCCATTTCAACTAAACATTAGGTAATTAGTTAAGTTAAGTTTAGTTAGTTTAGGGATTAACCTGGTTACTAGTGTGTTATGCTTTATAGCGGGTGTTAGGGTATTCAGGGACCCTAACTGGCTCAGAAAAAGAAAAACAATGTTGATGACAATATCTTTATGTTCCGGGTAAAGTCCGGTTGTTCGGTTGGATAGTGATCCGTTAAAGTGCTTAACAAAGCTTTAAAGTGTCGTTATTATTACTTTTAGTGACACAACTTATTCCTCCAAAGTGTCGGGAATATTTTCCTCATGTTTTGGCACTTTATTAGTTAGCCAAATGCTGAATTTTGTACTTAGAGTACGTTTTAGGTACATCCGGTCACTGTAATTTATTTCTTGTGACGCAGTTCTACAACCCTTATATCCCTACACTCACCACTAGTGTAGCAAACTATCTCAGGCTCTTACAGGCCTTAGAGGCAGTACCTGCCTGGTGCTAGTTATGACAGCACGTTTAATAGGTTATCCGTTCATTGTGCTACTGTGCTTTTGGTGCATCAAGGTTGTCACAAAGGTGCTGTAAGCAAAACATGGAGTGACAGCAAGTAAAGTATGATGCAAGTAAGTACATGTATCAGTATTCAAGTAGCATTTTATCCACAAGTTTAAGCAAGCACAGTAATTAAGCAGTAATTAATTATTAATTAAGTCGTACGGATACCTGGTTTAGTGAGGGTTGTCACATCATAAGATTTACACCACTAGTTATTCTTTAACCAACTTAT
>JARYGA010027164.1:0-34017 GCA_030545235.1 Helianthus tuberosus | reverse complement strand
CCTCCATACTGATCAGGCATGGAAGCAATCTATGGAACATATTAAGATACACCAATCCTCATATGGTGCTTCTGTCATACCGTCTGGTATTCGCAATCGATAGAGATCAAAGAGATATCAACTACATATGCTGACGTACTTCATCTGGAGAGAGGGTACTCTAGAATTTTACGACTGAAGATTTCTGACAGGAACATAAGAAATGGTTCCTATGATTTTCGTCTGTAAGTTTTACCTCACGCTTAATATCTAGGGTTCCTGTAGAAGATCTTAAAAGTTTGCTATACTTACAATTTATGAAGGATTTATTGGTATCCGAATCCAAACAGAACTCTTAGCATTTATATTGCTGATAAATGATAAGGAATGTACCTGATGTCATTATTGATGTGAACTACCTCTGGCATCCATCGGGAGAATTTAAGCGCTTTCATCCTTAGGATTTTTATCCTTAGCCGCACTTCCCTTGACAGATTTAGGGCATGTAGTTTTGATGTGGCCTTTCTCATTACAGCCGAAGCAGACTGCATCCTTTATGTCCTTGCAATCCAACGTTTTATGCTCCCTTGATTTGCAGATCCCACAAGCCCTAGGCTGCGATTGGGATTTTGGTTCGAACTTGCACTTCCCTAGATGGCGCTTCTTGCAGGTCTTGCATACAGGTTTCTCGTTGGACTTCTGTTTGTTCTTCTTAAGCTCAAGCTTACCCTTTTTCTTAGAAGTATGGGAGTTATCTTTCTCCCTTTTCCATTTTAGTTCATTCTCTGCATCCAAGGTATGAACAAGATCCTTCTCGTGAGTAAGGGGGGTGTAGTCTTAAATGGGATTTGGAGCAAGTAGCATTGGGCTCTTTGAACTTTTTCACGGCCTTTCTCACAGCTTTCCCAACGGCTGCGTCAATCATAGCTTGGAGAACATCCTTGTCAATTTTGAGGTTCACAATTGTAGCATCATTAGCATGCATCGCATCATTAATGGCGCGATTGACGGTTGTCTTATCCGAGTTTGTCATACTCGAGACTTGGTTCCTAACCCCAAATGAAACAAGTACTTAGTTGCAATCCAACAACCGCTATTCATCATCCTGATGACCTAACATATACTAACCATGGTATCATTAAACCATATAGGCTAATATAGTGCGAACATTCTTAATGAATGTTATTTAAATATATATCAATTATACTTAGCCTAAGCCATAAAAAGACCATCAATGGCATTTAAGGTTTGGACCTAGTCCATCACCTTTTTGACAGGGGATCAAAATGTCACATCTGTCTTTATTATATTGATGAATTTGGATAGCTTGCAAGCTTGTCATAAGGATATCAGAAAAGAGTGATTCCTAATAGATATAAAGTATCCATCTAAGATTGTTGAAGCGGTCTCTAAAGTATCATTGGCCAATTCTACCTCGCGTTATATGTCTAGAGTCCTAATCAGGCGGAGACAACATCTTACAACATTTATTGTCCACAATAGACTTATCTGTGCCAGAATCATCCCGCATAAACAACATTGATAAAGAAAGGTACATGTTATGATGTTATCATTCTGTACTGCCTCCTGGTGTTCATCTGGAAGACTCACGCGTTTGTTTTCTTGGCCTCTTCAGGCTTCTTTATAAGTTTTGGGCAGTTGGTTTTGATGTGCCCTTCCTCGTTACAGTTGTAACAAGTCGCGTTCTTCAACTCCTTGCAATCTAAAGTCTTGTGACCCTTGGTCTTGCAAATTCCACACAGTTTAGCACGTGGGTCAATCGTACATTTTCCTGAATGTTGCTTTCTGCAGTTACTGCATTTGGGTCTGTTAGTAGACTGACTCGAGTTTTTCCTAAACTCAGAATCTTTCATGTGCTTAGAACTTCCCTTCTTCTTCTTGTTAGATTGATGAGAGTTCTCCTCTTCTCTTTCCCTTTTTCCCTCGTCAGAAGTCTTAACAGACTTATTCCTGATGGCATCTAAAGTGAGAGATAAGGATAAGTCCACCACGGACCTATATGTGGTAGGCCTAGATGCCTTGACATCTCCCTTAATTTCTGGTGCTAGGCCTCCAATAAAACGCGCTATGCGTTTAGGTTCAGGGGTGACTAAATAGGGAACTAGGCGGGACATAGTGTTGAAACTTGTCACATATGCCTGACAATCTAAATTCTTCATGACCAGAGTCAAGAAGTCTGTTTCTATCTTTTCTACCTCATGTTGAGGACAGAAGTTTTCCTTGATCAATGCAACAAATTGATCCCAAGATAAGTTATACAATAGGATCTTCCTAGTGGCTTGAATTAGAGACCTCCACCAAGCCAAAGCTTCTCATTTGAACGATTGCGAAACAAACTTCACAATATCCTGCTCTGCACAACCACTGATGTCTACTACTGTGTCCATCTCTACCAGCCATGTCATACAATCGATGGCTCCTTTTTCTCCTGTAAAGTCCCTTGGTTTGCAAGAGACAAAGTATTTATAAGAGCAGGTCTTAACATGTGGCTTCTGATTGAGCATAATTTGTCAGGATGGAATACTTCTCTGATTTGAAGAATGATGAGAATCATTCTTATAAGACGTATGTATCTTAGAAGGTGGTTTTGTGTGAGGCACATATTGGGTCCCACTATGAGCACCACTTGAATCTTTGAACTGCCTGTCAATGGCTTGAGTGACAGCTTTATCTATCATCTTCTGTAATTCTGCAGCCGTTACATTCATCCTTGTATTGTCATTCCTCATATTGGGATGACTGTTGACTTCATCTGATTCAGACATGCTGAAGCTTGTTTTCTATAAAACAATCGCCAATAATTTTGCTTAGGAGTCTATTTTGGAATCATCATCTTTGATGATTCATTAACCATGGTATTAATAGACCATATTTGGTTAATTTAATAATCAGGTTTATTTTAAATTTTCATTATAATTAATCCAGCTATAAGCTATTATGGATATTGAAATGGCACAAAGGCCTTGTCACGAGGACAGTTTTGAATTTATAAGCCATGATCTTATAGGATCAAGGCATTAAGGTTTGAACATAGTTCTATACCTTTCTTGAAAGAGAGTTAAAGACTACAACTGTCTTTTGTCTTTTAGGACAATAGATATAGCCCGTAGGCATTTCATCACTAAGGGATGTTTATGATATGATCATCTTATCTGATGATTTGAGCCATGATTTCTAAATTACTAGGCTAGATAAGGAATTGGAAGAATTCAATATAAGGATGAGTATTGTGATTTTCTCGAACCACATTTGTCAAGAGTGTTAACACGTTCTTAGGTGTTAACAAGGATCTATTATCTTAAAAAGGCTTTACCATTTTAGCTATGTCGAAAATGACATATAGGCTAGGTTATACCTTTAAGATTTTCTTTGATATACAATGGCAGAGCAATCATAAATTGAAATGACGTTCTGATTTAGGATATAATACATACGTATACTGTTTAATACCAAAGTAAAATAGGAAACTGTTCATAGAAAGCCTCAAAAATACAATAATTGCCCTAAACGGGTCTTATACAAAGAAATTCGCCCACGCGGGGACTTAAGAGATATATATGTCCTTATAGGGACTACTATTGAAATGAAATATAACAAGGAAGTTCCTTCTTCATTCTAATTCTGAAAGTTTTCTCCTTGGTTCCCTGTGTGCGGTATGAATACTGAAGGTTTTGGTATGCAGTCGAAATCTTCCATTTTAGGAATCTTTGCAAAAGCGGAATCCAAGGATTTTATGGTTAATGAATGATATGAATCATGAATAAGGTCAGGCCAGGTATAATCTAAGTTGGGGTTCCAAGACTTGGAGGTAAGAAATATGTGTCCTTTGATTCCATAGGTATTATCTTTCAAGCTGGATCTTCAGGGACAGCTGGTATGAACTCCTCTGATGTTGGCTTCTCATTTGAAGTTTCAAAAGTCTTAGGTATAGAATTTGATATATGGTTAATGGGTTCAAAAGGTCACTCCTCCATACTGGTCATACGCTTATTCGAGCTGTAGTACGAAGCTTTACATTCTTAAACTTCGGATTTGGAGTGCTTCCACCAATGGCAGCTTTGCTCGGCGACACGATCCTGAGATGCATAAATATCGAAAACAATGTATACATATAACAGGGATGAGATCATTCCTAGTTCAAATCTAGACTCGGAAGTCAAGGAATGTGCTACTGTGTCATTGAGATTAAACACAAAAGGCTAGTGTTTAATTCACTCAATGTTGGCTCTGATACCAACCTGCACACCCCAATATTTCCACGTATTACCGGTGGGCCCGGTGGGGAGTATCGTGACGTAGTTGATATCATCATAGTCAAATAATCACAGTTCAATGCACAACGGAAGTCTAAAGTAAATATATTACAATGGATTGTAAGATGGATCAACAGGCGGATCTTAAAACAGAAATATAACACTGTTCAACAGACTTTAGACGTTTAGAACTTGCAAGATTCCCTATTAACGCCCTGAGCTCCCAGCCAATTTACGTACAGTACCTGTCACTTAACCTTTTTGGAAAATACGTCAGTTTACACTGGTAAATACAATTAACTGACTCTTTTGAAAATCTTTATGAAAATTGATTTAAATGCACAAGGCACAAATATTCTTTTATAACTTGGGACAATTATATTAATAACAATCTTGTATCAGATTTACATGTTTGTCCAACATTTAGGGCCGGAGATTAAACAAACCGATCAAGATTAATCGACACACCACAAATATAACTCACAAGAAGTTAACTCACGAGTGAGTATATCTTTTACATACGCAACAGGAGGTGTTATGCCTACACCTTGTGCTTAAGTTGTGGCCATTTACACTTTTTAAATGAGCCAAGGATATCCAGGACACGGTCATTAACCCCCAATGTTATTTGTTATCAAGCAATACTGATTAAAACGGGATTATGCAATTTAATCATCTCCGATTAAAAGGTTTCTACACCCGACCAAGCGGTATTTTTATAATACCGTATCCCAAGCCCGTATAACGGAAAATAAGTTAAAAGTATTTACCTGAGCTAAAATGTAATTTTATTCTCAGCCGTATATTCAAATCAGCAAGCACAAGTACCTCTACCGGGGCTCTCAATCTAGAACGAAGGTTTTATTAACCAATTAGATTCCTAACGAGTCTTATTTAAGTTGTAACTTAGACCGGTTAGTTTTAAGGAAAGGTTTACGGTTCAAAATGCAAGATTAAGCGAAGACCGGATTAGAATGTGATTTAGACCCGACAAGTATGGATACTTGTATAATATGGGTAAACTAAACACCTTCTGAATTTTGAAGTGAAAATGATAAGGTTTGACCCGTTTTGGTTAATTTATGCAAACTAGTTACATAAACCGTACCGAATTCAAAAAATGCATAACGGGTAACCAAATGAGTCATGAACATGTTCCACAAGTTAATATTCCTTAAATATGTTGTGATATCAGTAGGATACCTTCCATTATGCCCAAAACGAATTTAAAACAAATTTATACCTCGTAGGGGTATTTTGGTTATTTTAATGTTTATAAAAGAGGTTAAATAATAATCTGAGTTTCTGGTCTAAATAATCAGTAAAATACTTATTTTATCAAGTTATATCAATAAGATATCTCACATATGCGAAATTTATCATTTATGGCCAAACTATGCGCCGTATGGGCATTTTGGTCATTTCACATATGTTTTAAGGGTTAATTTTGGAAATCTGAGTTCAAAACTTTTATTTACTGTTAAAGTATAAAAACTTATTCATAACATCAGTAGGTATCAAGCTTTAGGTGCCTAATATGGTTTTAAACCATACTATGCACCTAAATCGCATAAAAGTCGGTATTTGACGATATTCGGGTTAATTAAAGGAATCTAAGATTTTGATCAACCTTTACTGTTTAAAATAAATTATTTAATATATAAAATCAGTAGAAAAAGGTTTGGCATGTAAAGGATGTATAAAGCTCATTTTATTAGCAAAAAGGGCGTTATCGTCAATTACCGAGCCTATGCGAGAACTCTATGTTATGATCATTTTAAAATTTAATAAAAATTTCCAAAAATCCCAAAATATTATATTACATTAGTAGGTAAAAGGTTTGATGTCAAAATTTGACTTTGAATAGGATTTATATCAAATATGCCGTTTAATTAATAAAAAGGCCTTCATTTACGATATTGAGCATAACTCCTAATTTAGACCATAAACTGATGTCAAACTTTTAGGAAATGTTTATAAATCAGTAATAAAGGTTTTTGTCCTCTCACATTTTCAAAAAATCTCGTTTAATTATCAAAAGGGCATTATGGTCAACATTTAAGCATTTAACGGAAACATGCAATGAACTAGGATTTCTATGGAACCAAGTTGTATAACCTCAGAGGGTTATACTAACCTATAATATGGTCCTAAAGGAACCCTAAGGCATATCTAAACTAAGCTAAATCGGGTCAGAACTGAAAGTCAAAGCAAAAGTCAACTTTTGCGACTTTCGGTTCCGAACCGAGCCTAAACTTAGAATTGTCGGGTTGAACATGCTTAGACATTACCAAGTTATTAAAGTGACAAAACTGATTTTATTGCCCTTACATCATTAGTTATGAATTTTTATTTAAAAACCGACTCGTTTGACTTTTATTTTGATTACTTGGACCCGACAATTAACTAAGCAAACGTGGTAATTAGGAGGTGCCCTTTTGAGGGTTTAATACCTACCTAATTACGATCACGTAGCCATGTTCGTTGCGAACAATGGCTCGATCATTTAAAAGTCAAAGCATTTATCGCGAACGCTTGACTTTTCGGCTTTAAGAGCCAAACAATTAAACTAAGCACGAAAGGAACACTTACAAGTTACAAGTGGTCCTTAGGACTGAAGGAGGTTCTCAAAAAGTTCAACATCCTCTTAGAATCAGAGAGCAAGCTGATTGGAATGGAATGAAGTGAAGAAAGCCAAAAACAAGTGGGTATATATAGGATTTTGAGAACCATTAGGATCGTTTCTCGTAACCCGTGCTTCAATCTGGACCGTACAAGTATCACCCACTGTTTTGGTAATCTATGGGTGCCCATACCAGCCCCTAGATTGTGATTTGTGAGTATGGAAAACCAGTTTCAAAAAAACCAGCAACAAAACAATTTTGGCTGCAGCTGTTGATGGGTCACGGCCCGCGTAAGCCGGTCCATCAGGCTACGCGGCCATCTGGAAGTCCAGCGCAGCCAAAACTTTGGCAGAATTGCCGAAATGGTCCCTGCCTTCATGTAATTGCCATTTCGACACATTTAAGGCCCATTAACCTCATTTCAAGGCTCTACTATGATGCCTAAACATAGGGGACATAAAACATGCTCAAAAATATGTCGGATGTCGGTTCGTTTGGCCATACGGTTGCGTTGTTCGGCTAATTACGACGAAACACGAACGGACACGAAAAACGAACCAAATTACGCGACGAATGGAATTTTATCAAGCCAAACACTAAAATAAAATATTTTAGTGATTACATAAATTTTTGGATCTCCGGATATATTCAGAACGTAAAACATGCGCGAAAATGCAAACTTATGCACTTTTTGACGCTCTTAATCCCTATTGATCAAATAAGTTTATTTTTGCGCACCAAAAACCTCAAAGCCTATTTCTAAGCTATATAGAGGATATTTAGGGCATGTTTAACTTATGATCATATTTCGGAAGGTTAGATACCATACGAATCGGTATACTTTTGCAGTTTGATGCAAATAGTCTCTCTAATGCGCAAACTTGCGCATATCATCGTTTAATAGCATCGAAGCCTTATCTAATCCATATTAGGCATTCTTGAAAACATCATAATGCTTCGGGTTCGTAGAAAGGTCGTTCAGAGGTATAATTAAACATATTGACGCTTTTAACCCCTTAAACTTGCAAAGATGCGTGTACCGTCACTTAAAGACATAAAAGCCTTAGATGGCCAATAATTGGCATTCCCGAGAGTAGAATCAAATATCATGAAGCTCCCGGTTTGTTAAAATGTCACTCAGAGGTAAGAATTAACATGTTAACACTTTTAACCCTTCATCGCACAAACTTTCAATTAATTACGCAAACGGCTACTCTTGATCAATAAGTGGCTCATTTGTGAATATGATTACCGAGTAACATTATTCAGAGGCTTATGTTAAGTATGCTAACACTTCCAGTCCTTCCATAATCAAAGTTTTTTATTTTTCGCAAAATTAGTCCTTCATAGTCCACGTTTGACTTCATTAGGGTTTATTACACGTGTCAATACATTATTGGACGTGATTTTTACGAGGTGTTACATGTAAAAGTTGACCATTACGGAAAAAATCCTTCATGGCTCGACAAACATCGTTCCCAACAATATTCCAGCTCTTTTTAAAGAATACCGAGGTGTAACCATCTTGACCGGGGGCCTTATTACCCGCTATGGAGAACATCGCTCCTTTAATCTCTTCATCCGTAACATCTCGAACCATGCCATAAGCTTTATCAGCAGACAATACATTAGAAAATAAATTCGGAGTTGGGTCAATACTAATCGTACCAGCACTCCCAAAGAACCGAGTATAATGGTCCACCATAGCCTGCGGGACTTCAACCCCTTCAAACAAAATACCATCTGCATCTCGTATCGAAAAAATCCTACTCTGGTGATTTTTTGCTTTGACCACATTATGGAAAAAATTCGTATTCGAATCCCCCAACTCGAGCCAATCCACTTTTGACTTTTGTTGTAAAAACATAGCTTCGTCCCGAACCGCATCTATGTATTCTTTAATAAGATCATCATGCTGAGATTTCAACCCTTAGTTCAATGGATCCTCATCCATCGCCTTTTGACACACTTCCAGCTTGTTCCGAGCCGATTTTACCTTGGCATGTAAATTTCCTTGTTGCTGAAAAAGTTTACGTAATGGAGTCTTAAGAGCTTTAAGTTTCTGAACTATTTGGAACATAGAAAACCCTTGCACTTCAACATCCCAAACCCGTTTAACCTCCTCCATAAAACCTTTTTTATCCGCCAACAAGTTAATGAATTTAAAAGGCTTTGGCTTGTCCCTCGTGACGTTCGGCAAAGAAAGAATTCATGGGGAATGATCCGAGATACGGTACGGGTGAAACACGCCGCAGCCGTTGGAAAGACATCAATAAAAGGAGTGTTCCCCATAATTCTGTCGATCATCTTGAACACAACACCTTTTTTCTGTTTGTTCATCCAAGTGTAATGCAATCCAGAACCATTGATATCAAACACCTCAATATTATTCACACACTCCTTAAACTCCGTCATCCCTATACTACTCGTTGACGTACTCGTTAACGAATCTTCCAAATACAAAGATGTGTTAAAATCTCCCATTATAACCCACGGATTATCTTTCATAAATGAGTGATGAGTACCCAAATCATGCCAAAGTTTTCTTTGATTCTTATAATGGTTATCAGCATAAATAAACGAACAAAAAACTGTTTTTTGATCAAGTTTGAAAATAATCTGAGTATGCATAACTTGCTCAGATTGGCTTAACACCATAACATCGACAACATTGGCATCCCAACCTACCATAATACGAGTACCTTTTTGACAGCAATCCCGAGTTAGTCGCCCAACTCCAAGACCGACACACCTTCCTAAAGACATTCGAAACATTGGAAGCATCCACATGAGTCTCCATAATAGCGCAAACCTGCAAATGATTCTCCCTCACAACCTGCCGAACCTCTATTTGTTTCAGGGGTCGGTTCAAACCCCTTAAATTCCACGCGACTATACTACCCATTAACACCCTGTATCTCCGGGTGTGCTTGCACCCTCAGATCCTTTCTGTTCCAATTTTTTATCTAAGAAGTTTGGGATTTCAGCTAATAATTCATCCACCTCTACCCCATCATCAATGACCTCATCATACCAGTCCAGTCCTCCTTGAGCTTTTAGTTTAGCTTGGTTCCTTGGTTTGTGATTCAAGTTTTCCGTCTGTGAAGACCCATCATTCTCTTGAAGAACATCAAACAGATTTGAGACTTGAACCCGAGACGAAGAAGCACTCTCCCCGTCGACCTTTTTCTTAACAACCGGCCGATATATCTTTTTTTTGTTTTTGCGGTTTTAGGTGAACACCCTGCTGCCCTCCTTTCTTATTTTTGCCTTTTACTTCCTGAAAATTATCATTCTTCTTGTTAGCATCATCCGTTCCCACTGGTTTCGGTTTCTTTGGACACGTATTGTCATCATGTCAATACTAATAATTATCATCTCAAAGTTATATGTATTATATTTATGCTAATAATTACATTAACTTTTAAGTAAAATAGTCTTTTTAACATTCATAGTTTGTGTTTAAACTTTAAAAGGATGAAAGTATTATCATTTATTATATGTAATATTTGTGCTAATTACATTAATTTATTTAAGTAAAATAATATTTTTAGCATTCATAGTTTGTGTATATTCTTTAAAAGGATGAAAAGTATTATATAAAGTTTGTTAAAGAGTTATCAGTTATTATTATTTTATACAATCAGAAAACTAAAAACTAAAATTGCCATGTTGACTTTTTATATGATAAAAGTATGCACATGATACTATTGTTTCAAATTTACCATCCTTAATTTGGCAAATTTCTCTTCCCTCACAATAATACTATTCATTTTTTCATTGATTTAATTGGTCTAAAGTCTAAACCACCACTCTAACCCCTCCCTCTACTAATTCCCAATTCATCACCACCATTTTTATGAGTCAAATTCCACCCTTTATTTCAATACTTTTTTACATTTATAAACATAAAATTTTAAATAAGTAACATAAAAGAATATATTAACAAATTTCATGACTTCTTTAATAAAAAATAGTTATTACAATCAAAGTAATACTAAATCTTTGAAGTTTGAATTATAATTATTATTAACAGTAATTCATATATATGAACAACAATCAAATAAATATAACAACATTTCTGGGATAATGTTTTACGTTTCAGTTCAAAGTTGGCAACTTAACACATATAACATGTGTGCGTGATTCAACGTTTTTACGTTTTTTTTTCTTTCGATTTTAACGACTTCGCCGCAACGCGCGGGTCCTAATTACTAGTTAAAATTTGTTTTATAACTAATAACTAGTAACGGAGCCCACATTTTGTAACGGGGCTATAGGAGAGTGCTAGCAAGAATGTATTTGTTATATGATATATTGATGGGTTATTATAGACCGTGTAAGTTTTAATTTAAACAACGGTAAAAAGAAGCTATCAACATGATTAAGTAAACATTTCTAGAGTTAAAAGTTAGGTAAATAAAAAATAATTATTTGTTACATGATATATTGAAGGGTTAATATACACCGTGTGGGCTTTAATTAAAATAACAATAAAAATAAGCAAGCAACATAATTAAGTAAATATGTCTAGAGTTATAAGTTAGCTTAAATTATTATAATAGGTTAAATAAATAATAAGTAGAATAAAACTTATAAAAAAAGATAAAAGAACAAATATTTGTTAAAAAGAAAAAAATAAACTTTCTTAAACTTCAAGGGCCGTATGACATCTCTATTAAAGTTCGGGGGTCGAATGTAAATCGTTTATAGAAAAGAATTATTATTAAACTTACATTCGACCACTAACCAATGAATTATTATTAACCTTACGTAAATCGTTTATAGAAGGGCCGTATGACATCTCTTCAAGGGCCATCAACCACCACCCCCACCCAATTTCCACCACTAATCGAATTGCCATTCTCATTTACATTAAAAATGGATGAAGTTAACTCAGTGAACTAAATGGTAATGGTGAAACTTAGACCCAATGACGAAAAATGAAACTTTTGAACTAATCTGACAAAATGATCCAAACCACATAGACTAAAATAACATTTAACTCTAGAAAAATTTAATCACCACTTTAACCATTTTTATAATATATTCATCCTATTATGAAAAGAATTTTATATTGTATAAGTTGTCAGGATACTTAAAAGAATTATTAAGTAATAATGAGTCTCATAAATGTTATATTTAAGTTAGTTATATATATTTTAATACAGAGTTTATTAATATTCATAAGTACAGTTGTAAGAGATGGTAAATTCACAAAGGATATTGAATGAGTGGTGGGATCATATAACTGTATAAGGTGTCAGATTCTTCCATTATAATTAAATGAGTAAACTGCAATTTTACCCCCTGAGGTTAGAGGTCATTGGCACTCTTACCCCCCCTAAGGAAATAATTGCAATTTTACCCCCCACTGTTTGCTGTTATGTCGCAACATTACCCCTAAGCTCAATTTTGTTGACTGATCTGTTGACTTGGTGGTGAAATGACTATTATACCCTTTTATTTTACCCCCTGTGCTTTGTTTACTCTGTAATATTACCCCCTGCCACCGCCATTCACCACCACAACCACCACTGCCACCTCCAGCCATCACCCTCAACCACCACTGCCACCGCCTTTCACCACCACTGCCATCTTCTTCCCCCCCCCCCTCTCTCTCTAAAAAAACCCACCACCCGCCTTCATCTTCAACAATCACCACCGTCATCTCCACACCCCAGCCTGCAACTTCTCCGTAACAACACCTAATTTGAACCATACACTAAATTTGCACACCCATTGACCATTTAAACCATTCAACACACAATCTATTCAACATAAATTAAAATCTAAGCTCCCATAAAATTGGGGATAATACAAAGCTCCCATAAGAAACAGAGCAATAATAATAATAAGAAACAGAGCAACAATAATCAAATCTGGTAAGAGGTTTTGTCTCACACTTCTAACTAAAGCAGTTACAAAAACAAGTTCAATTTAGGAACATCATCCGAAAAAATATCACATGGAGAGCGTTACCAGGTGCAGAGCGATCAAAAACAAGTTACCACCTCCGGTGAGTCTCCACCCAACTGGGTAACGGATTCCCAGACTACCAGGTGCAGAGCGATCAAGATACACCTCATCATCTTCATCACTATCTAACCAACACACCTCCTCCTGTAAGTACATACATACATACATCATCTGATCTGCTTCTTATTTACTGTTTCAAGGATTATATTGCAGTAGGAGTATGGGAAGGATCAAGCTTTCCATACAATCAGTTGTATCAGATCGGTGGGTATGGCAGAAAGATAGATTTAGAACCAGGAAGATGCAGAAGAACAGATGGAAAAAAATGGAGGTGCTCTAAAGAAGCTTACCCTGATTCAAAATACCGGTGAGTCTTCATTCTGGTGGTTCGCCGGTGGTTAGGAGGCGGTGGTGGGGTACGGCGGCGATAGGTGGTGCGTGTGTTCGTTTCTCCCTCAAACACTGCAGATCCTCAGAATCACAGTCATTTCTCCCTCAAACACCACCAGCCACCACCATTCACCACCAGCCACCACCATTTCTCCCTCAAACACCACTTTCATTCTTCACAGATTTGTTGGCCAGAGAGAGAGAGAGAGAGAGAGTGGAGATGTAAATGGTGCCGATTTGGTGGTTATTCCGACGCCCGGTGGCGGTGGAGATGTAGACGGTGGTAGGCAAAGCTGTGGTGGTGCTCTCTGCGGTGGGGGGAGTGAAGAAGAAGGTGGTGAAAAGGGTTTCAGGGAGAAATGGTGGTGGTGCAAATTATATTAGGGCTTTTCTGGCCAACAGATAATAAAAAATAATAATAAATAAGGGTAAGATTACCAAAATACCCTCAACTATTAGGGTCAAACTACCGTTGACTAAGGCCGGGGGGTAATGTTGCGACATAACAGCAAACAGTGGGGGGTAAAATTGCAATTATTTCCTTAGGGGGGTAAGAGTGCCAATGACCCCTAACCTCAGGGGGTAAAATTGCAGTTTACTCTAATTAAATTGACCCTCTTTTATAAGAATTTTAGAAATAAAAAAAATAGACAAATATGTTATTATATAAAATATTGTTGATGGTTGGTTAACACTAAAATGACACATTTTATAATAATATCCTAAATTAAATAAATAAAATTTACTAAAATGGTGTCACTACAAAAGCAACATGTGTATATATATATATATATATATGGGAATGTTCATTGGGGAACACTAAAAAAGTGGGGAACAGTGGGGAACCGGTTCAAATGAACTCCGATTGGACTCATTCCAGCGGCGTTGGAACCGGCTCGTCGAACCCTAACTAAGATCTCTTAACCCTAAACCCTAAATCTTAACTCCTAAACTCTAAACCCTAAAGCTACAAAATAAGGCTAAAACCTAAGTTAAACCGTAAAATCTAAACTATAAACCCTAAAAGCTAAACCCTAAAGGCTAAACCTAAAGCTAAACCCTAAAGCTAAACCCTAAAGCTAAATACTAAACCCTAAAGCTAAACTCTAAACCCTAAGGCTAAACCCTAAGGCTAAACCCTAAAGCTAAACCCTAAAAGCCAAACCCTAATATATTTAGGGTTTAAGGGTTATGATTTAGGGTTTAGGGTTAAGAGATCCTAGTTAGGGTTCGACGAGACGGTTCCAACGCCGCTGGAATGAGTCCAATCGGAGTTCGTTTGAGTCGGTTCCCCACTGTTCCCCACTTTTTTAGTGTTCCCCAATGAACCTCACACTATATTATATATATATATATATATATATATATATATATATATAGGACAAAGATCCGTTAGGAACCACATCTTATTGCGAGAACCGCGAGAACCAATGTGAATACAACCAAAAATGCTAAAAATAGCTAAAAATCACACAAAAAATTTTTTTTTTTAATATTTTTTATAAAAAAAATCGCTACTTTTTGAGCGATTTTAACATAAAAAATATTAAAAAAAAAATTAGATTTTTTTTTGATTTTTTTCGGTTTTTTGGGGGTTTAGTTTTTAGCATTTTAGCTTGGGGGGAGGGGGGTTTAGGTTTTTTTTTTTTTTTTTTTTGGGGGGGGGGGGGGGGGAGGGGGTTAGGTTTTTTTTAGGTTTTTTTTGGGGGTTTTAGTTTTTAGCATTTAGCTTGGGTGGGGGGGGGGGTTAGGTTTTTTTTTGGGGGGGGGGGGGTGGGGGTGGGGGTTAGGTTTTTTTAGGTTGTGTTCACATTGGTTCTCGCGGTTCTCGCAATAAGGGTGGTTCTCGCATGAACCTTACCCTATATATATATATATATATATATATATATATATTTGTGTTTTTAACTTTTCATTGCAAGTGTTAATTCTGCATTGAAATTTTATTTGCATTATATTTATAAACTAGAAAATTATCCCGCGCTTCAAGGCGTGAATTCGATTGATAACGTTTCGCTTCTTTATGATTACGATACTTGCTAATCGCTATAGCAATCGAAAAAAAAACAGTGCTACAATACTTCTGAATTGAAAGAAGGCAAAACGTCTTTAAATGTTAAATAGCATTTAATTAAAAATAATAATTTGAGAAAAAACATTGAGTTTTACTTACGAATTTGTACCTAAAATAATATTAGCGTAAAGGAATTATATCTTTTATAAAACTTTTGGTTTTATAGTTTATAAACTTAAGAAAGAAGCAAAAATATATTCATTTATTAAAAATATTTTATTATTTATTCTTTAGAATTAATATATGGTGGAATAAATTTGAATGTACACCTATAAGTCGTTAATTAAAATTTATAAGTCGTTAATTAAAACTTCTATAAACTAAAAAGTAAAAAACATATAATAACGTACACCTGTAAGTCGTTAACTAAAACTTCAGTAAACTAAAAAGTAAAAAACATATAATAATAGTATAAAAAGCTACAACAATAATAATAATTAAAAATAAATATACAAAATGATGAAGTCATTGTAAGAATACGTGTAGCTGTGTGAAAGTTTCTCTCTCTTTTTTTTTAATTGAGTGGTAATAGAACCAAAAAGTAAAACCCAGGTGGTGAAACTAAAAACCCCTAAAAATACACTAGCGCAAACCCATGATAGCATTTGATATATAAAATAATTATGAAATTTTTATCAATGATATTATAGGTAAGTTCCATATTAACAGTTCATAAAGGAGATACCAAAGTATTGAAGTAATGTCTAATTTCAAATATTATCCGTAAATATATTGGTGGTAGCAAATATATTGGTGGTAGATGATTCTAGAACTCCGTGTATATGTTTTTTTTTTCGAACGTCAATTGTAGGGGGCCAAAGGACCCACTACTCCACAAGGCGAGACAAGCTCTTAAACCCTATTCAGGTCCAACTCCAACTCCATACTGAAATCCCAATATGTATACAGCAGAAGTCGAACCTAAGACCTCTCAAGAGAAGAAGCCTTATAGAAAATTCCCCTAACTAACTGGGCTATACCATGTTGGCACCAAATCATATGTGCATGTAAGCTCCTAGATAAATTGAAACATATAAGTTTATGTAAGCTCCTAGACAAACCGAACAATATTAGTTGTGTTGGATATTTAATCAATATTTATTATGTATTAATAAATTTGTATTAAAAACGATAGGCGTATAGAGTCAATTCGAAGCCGCATCAACTTGTGTTTGAGAGAGGGACTTGATTGTATGTTAGATTGAGTGGATCTAACTATAGGAACTATAGATTTTGCGTGTTATTTAATTTAATAAAAAGGGTATAGGGGAAAGAAGTCAACAAAAGATGACTTGAAGTTAAGACAATCAGTAAGGAAAGTTTACTATTCATTATGATGTGACATCTACTATTCATTAGCTTTGTTTTTTTAATATATGTATAATTGCACCTTTTTAATTCCCATTATTTAATATACTTTCCTTTTTGTTATTTTTTATTACTACTTAAATTTAATTTTATTCTATTAGGCTAAAGGGTGTGAGGGTAATGGTTAGGACATGATTCGTCATGGTTTGCATGGATTAAACCATGACAACCATGGTCCTTCTTTCCATTTTTCAAGAAATCATTTTTTTTTCTTTCACAAAGATAAATTAAAATAAATAAGAGACAAGTGGTTTGGGTCATGACCACACTCTTAGGGTAGTGGTTTTGGATGGTGGATTAGAGGTAGGTGACATGACACTGACATGGAAGGTCATGATTGTCACACCCCAAAAACGTCACAACGGAAATACAAACGTAGTGGTGACGGAAGTTGGTGTCCATAAATATCTTAGTGAACGATGTATTGTTAATTTTGGATATTCAACTTAACTAAAACATATTTTAAAACTTAAAGTTTAAAAGCAAACCACAACCACAACATAGTTAAGTTGTCTCAATCCCCATGGATCTTAAAACAAATTTGGTCCCAAAAGTTTTAAAAATTGTCCAAACATTATTAAACACGACATGCATCAACAACCACAATATACGTCAAAATTCCCGAAGCCGAACTCAAGTACCTGAAGAACACGTTAAAATCAAGTATCAACACAAAGGAGTGTGAGTTTACATATCCAAATTATAACAATTTGATCCAAGTAAAACTTTCTACTTATGTGTTTATTAACAAAATATCCATATAATTTAAGAAAGTCAATTTTATTTCCCTTACAAAAATCCGAGGGTCAGCCGTCGCAAGCGTTTTCTAAAAACATTCGAACAAAAGCATCTTCCGAAGGTTTACATATTAAATTGATAGCATCAAATGTTCAGATTCGTAAGTTTGCAAGACATTACGAGCTATATATTAACAATGAAGGTATAATCAAAGTTAGACAATAATAGAATATCAATTCGTCGCTTGACTTGACACGGAGCTACCGGTCATGACGGGGTGGTCAACCCGATAGATCTATCAACAATTCCACGCATACAACATTAATGATTAAACGGCAAAATTTGCGCATGTGCCCAATGGGCCATCTATAGTGCCTGCCTCATGAACAATATATATATCCTATTAATACTGATAAATTTAATATATTGTGTTAAACGAATTCCCCGAAGTCCCCACCGAAACATAAGCCTATAACCCGATACTTATTCTCTTGAGATTAAGCGAATTCATCACAACTTTAGATTTAAGCTTTTTAAAACTACACGGTCATTTTCTCCCAAACACCGTAATAATCATCGTTTCTATCCAAAACATATTTATATCATTTAAAACCGTTTCTCCCCGATCAACCAAAATCATATATTTTCACGAAAATATATATTTAATATAATCAAATGTATGTTTTATACAAAAACATATTTAATCCATTTTAAGGCGTGTTCTTCCCCCCAAACAGTATATAAAACAGTAAAAGAGAGGGGTTTAGTGACACTCACCTTTGGGTACGTAATTATACTAGGGCAATCCCACAAATGATCTGCACGTCCTAATTTCCATATGCACGATTTAATAATCAACATTTCACAAAATACCTAAGTTTCTCCAATACTTAGAATTTTTCACATAACTTTAAGACTTTCTCGAAAAGTCATTATTTTTTATTATGTTGGCATATTTATATATATATATACGCGTTCATATATATACATTTTAAGATTTTTGTGACTTGAACGATTTTATTGGTGACCCTCATTATGTTATATCCGTTATCACACCCGTTTATAAGCAATATATCTACGATTTGCGCTTCGGAATATATATACACACAAACACACACACACATAAACGTGAACATATTAT
Organism: Helianthus tuberosus; assembly: GCA_030545235.1. Classification (NCBI taxonomy): domain Eukaryota; kingdom Viridiplantae; phylum Streptophyta; class Magnoliopsida; order Asterales; family Asteraceae; genus Helianthus; species Helianthus tuberosus. The sequence continues at coordinate 15,450 of JARYGA010027164.1, read as the reverse complement.
CAATATCGTAATACACGTATATCGTCAACTTATATATTTCATCGTTTTTAAAGCATTTATGCATGAAGTAACTTATTAAATTAACCTATGTATTATTTTCATGCTCGACAAATAAGTTACATAGTTAACGTGACTTTACCGATATTACCGTTTTAAACACACAAGTGTACATGCATAGTCTTAATCTCCGCTATCATGTCAACACTTAACATATCATCATACACATAAGGTTAATCCCATTTTAAGGCGTTTTAAATTATTATATCACTCTATAAAAATAAACTCGCCATAATATTACTGAAATAAATATCAGATGCCTAGACTGGCTGCCTTGACAGTATTTTGTCATATATGCGCGGTATCGCGCGGTACGCGCTTAAACTCGATAAATAGAGTTTCTAAGCGTTTAAATTTATTTTTCCCCACGAATATGTTTAAAAATAGCATTTTAATCATAACGGAATATTTTTAGGATTTTAACATTAATCGGGCGGTCACCGATGTTCGTTTCGAATTTTGTTCGTTACGCGATAAGCATTTATCCTATTATCGCCAACATAATTTTTAACGAAGTTTGGATTTACCAACACATCAAATACCACATAAAAAAACCAATATCAATAAAATGTTTTTACAAACATCCATGCCTTGCCTTAGTATTTACGTTTTGAGTTACGTTTCTTTTAATATTATCCCAAGTTATAATTTCCTGTTAAAATAATGATTATTTTAACTTGAAATTATATTTAATTTTGGAATAAATGTTTAAACATTATTTTTGTAATAATACTTCTCAAGTATTTATTTTCGCATTTCCTTCCCAAGGATGGGGTATCGGTGTGACACAGAAGTCTAGTGACTTTCTTGCATACAATATAAGTAACATACACCCAGTCTCTTTGTAAATCTTGTTATACACATGGGCCACCAAGTGTAATAACCCTTCTCGAGTCTAGACTACAATCATTAGGGCTCTCACAAAAACGTTTTTACAAACATGTTTTCATTGCATACACGAAACGCCCAGATCCAGGAAACAAACATTTTTGCAAATAAAAGACACAAAATACATTTCAAGGAATCCATTTATGGTTCAGTCTGAGAGACTGGGTAATTCAGTCTGAGAGACTGGGGAGTTAGTCTGAGAGACTAGCTGGGGTAGTCGGAGAGACTGGGTAGTTAGTCTGAGAGACTAGTTGGGACAGTTTGAGAAACTGGGGAGTTCAGTCTGAGAGACTGGGTGTTTCAGTCTGAGAGACTGGGTGATTCTGTCTGAGTGACTGGGTGTTTAGTCTGGGAGGCTAGGTAGTTTAGTCTGAGAGACTGGGTGTTTCAGTCTGAGAGACTTGGTGTTCAATCTGGGAGACTAGGTGGCTTAGTCTGAGAGACTAGGAAGGATAGAAAGTTTCATGAAGAATAATGTGAATACATGACTACATGATGAATTACCTTTGTTTGCATACACTAATTGTTAGTGATTACTATGGATATACATGCTATGACTATTATGAACCGGCACACATGTCACTTTATTTAGAAAGCGAGTTATCAGACATTGATAACCCTATGGCCACCGCCACAAATAATGAGACTACACCTGCGCCAGAGATATTTACGTGAGACACTGAAAGTGACCCTGACATGCTGACCAAGGACGAGGACGACTTCCAACCGTCCGCGCTACTAGACTTTGGTAACGATCTACCCTTGCTGATGGCTTCCCCGACAAGGATCTTTTGTCACCCTTGTTTCAGTCCATGACCACTCCATTACTGGTCATCCCAATAGTGAGCACACCATGGCTCCAATCCTCGATGATGCGCCTCCTGTGGACATTCCTTCCGAAGGTTGGCTACTCAACGAATAGTTGATGATGACATTGACATGTTTATTGATGGTCCTCCTGATGACGCCCATGATGATGGAAAGTTAGACGAGAACGTTATTAAAAATTTCACTTCTGAGACCCCTGTTATCAAGCTATCCTCTGATTTTAGTATACACTCGATTTCAGACTCCTTTGAGTCTGTGACATCTGCAGCCTCACAGACGGTCGGATTGCAGCTTTCTACTACTGACTCAGACAACGACGCCGCTATGACTGCTGCACCATCACCTGCTTGAGATCCCACACCTTTACCCGACCCAGAGCCTGCTCCTGAGCTAGCTTCTGCTCCTTTTGGGTCAGCCTGATGACGCGCCTAATGACCTTGAGCCGATTTTCGATCCTGACCATGTTTCTTTTGGTTTACCAAACATTGCACCCCTTATACCTGACCCAGTACCTGCACCTGACGTTCTCCTTTTTGGTTGAGACGTTTGTTTCCGCACCTGCACCCGCTGATATTGCTCCTATGGAGACCGATGTCCATTGCACCAGCATGCCTATCGCTCTCTTTCAGGACATACCCGCACCCCAGAAAGGTACTCCAGGTCAGCACCCGCATGACAATCCTTTTGCTACAGCAGCATTTTCCCCGACTTCACAGGCCGCACCGTCTGCTACTTTTACCTCTACACGCTGGATGAGCCATTTCGATGGTTCACTATCATACACTATGCTGCTATTAGACCCATACATTATGGAGGCTACACACGGGATGAATTGCTCCTGTAACATCAGCTACAGTTTGAGGATATGAGTCGCAGAGTTTTGGAGCTTGAGCTGACACCACGTCCTCCACCCTGTCTATTGCCAGTATACTGTGATCCTCCACATTCATCAAAGATTCCTTTTTGCACGCTCGCCTGCTGCAATTACGCCTTTTTCCAGGTTTTGATGCTCGTTTCTTTACTATCAAACAGCAGATCAGTTAACTACTTCGACGTATATACAAGCTCGAGGAGGAGCTCGCTCATGTTAGCAGTTTGCTTTTCTTTCCCCCTCCACCTCAGTCACCAGTATAGTTAGTTTCTGGGTTATGCGGATTGCATTACTTTTTGGGTAAAAACACTAGAAAAGTCATTATTTTTTAATATGTTGGCGTATTTATATATATATGCGTTCATATATATATATTTTAAGATTTTTGTGACTTGAACGATTTTATTAATGACCTCATTATGTTATATCCGTTATCACACCCGTTTATAAGCAATATATCTACGATTTGCGCTTCGTAATATACATACATAAACGTGAACATATTATCAATATCGTAATACACGTATATCATCAACTTATATATTTTATCATTTTAAAGCATTTATACATGAAATAAGTTATTAAGTTAACCTATGTATTATTTTCACGCTCGACAAATAAGTTATATACTTAACGCGACTTTACCGATATTACCGTTTTTAAACACATAAGTGTTCATGCATAGTCTTAATCTCCGCTATCATGTCAACACTTAACATATCATCATACACATATTATAATCACATAACACATTATATCACATAAGGTTCACACATGAACAACCCATTTTCGTGTACATTGAAATACGCGTATTTTAGTGATTCGGTAACGTTTTTGGGCGTCGAAAGTCACTTATGACTAACCAAACACCAAGGATACTTAATATAAGTTAAAATATTCATATTTATATAAAAAACTTCAGTTTATATACTGATCTAAAACAATTTTATAAAAAATCACTTAAAAAGCCGTTTTTACCGTTTTTACCGCATAGTTTCGTACTGAACTTTACTAAAACCATCCCAAATCGTAACGACTTGATATTTTAACATATTGCATGTTATTTACTGAATAAAATGGTTCTCATACTCATGTTAATGCAGATTTCATGTAAGTCACATAAATCATACATGTTTCACCCATTTTACCACTTTTCAAGCTACATGTACAACATGCAAAGCTATCTAACTTATGACAAAGTTTCATGTGTGACATTTGTGTCTTTTAATCGTTGTACAACTCTGAAAAACTTCATTATCAATGAAAATTGTGTTTTGATTCCATGATTTTATAATTTCATATGGCATTTGCACGTTTTCAATCCTTGTTCAATTTCGAACTTTCAAACCTTTTCTGGAAGTAATTCGTGAAACTATTACGTAAACGTAAGCAATTTAATGCGAAATGCATAGGACTTTTATGTAAATGACACATTAAAGTAGCGTAAACTACCTTAACGGGTCATAACGGGTCAAAAGCACTTAGGTTTCATTTCAAATCAGAATGTTAAGTTTAGTGAACCATTTCATATGAGTTCCAACACTCATTTGGTTTAAAAAAACTTCATTCTATCCTATCCGTCAATTAGAGTCCTAACTTATTAACATAGTTATCCAATACTAGGTGCCACTTGATTCCTTGACCCTTTAAGCTTTGTTTGATCTTTACTACAAGACTTATACGCAACCCCAAGTGAGTACATAGACCCTTATTTTTACGCTTTCTAAATGTTTTGAGGTGACTATGTGAGTACATAGTTCCCCTCTTTTACTTTTGCAAATATTTAGGGGTGAAACACATGTGCCTATCGTTACTTTCGTGTTTTCGTGACGTTATACATGCTTTGATTACATCGTACATATAGTACATGATTTCAATTACATTTTTGCTTCGTATGTTGACTTAGCATGCCTAGCACATTGATTTCAAAGATATTTTTGCTTCATATGTTGACTTAGCATATCTAGTACATTGATTTCATGGACATTTTGCTTCGTATGTTGACTTAGCATGCCTAGCACATTGATTTCAAAGATACTTTTGCTTCATATGTTGACTTAGCATATCTAGCACATTGATTTCATGGACATTTTACTTCGTATGTTGACTTAGCATACCTAGTACATAGTTTTCGAAGGCATTTTTCATGACATGCTTACATTGATTATGACATTTTGGTGCGTTGAACGAGACATGATACATTCGTTAACATTGATCACGCCGACCAATAGTATGTAATGGTACCATAGGATTGACAATCACGTTCCCACTTCCTAGGTTTGTTTGGAAGTGACTTTAGGGAACGACAGAATCCCATGAAATTTTGATAAACCTTTGACTTGATAAGGGTTTATCCGACAATCAACAAGGCTTGAATGTATTCGCCAACAGACCTAGTAAATGTTTATAACAATAAAAGCAATGGTTTTGAAAACATAACTTTTGATTTAAACAAAACCTTTGTTTATTCAAAGACATTGTTTTGTACACGACATTTGGTTACACAAGACATTTTGGTTATACAAGACATTATTACATGTGGTTTAAGTAAAGACTTTTTACTTGCCATACAAGACATTGGTTATTACTTGACATTTGTATTTGTTATACAAGACATTGTTTATCCATGACATTGTTACACATGACATTGTTTATACATGACATTTGATATTGGTTTAAACAAGACATTTATTTGATGGTTTATGGTAAGTGATTTAAATAACGAGACTATGTAATGTGATAAAAGCATGGTGGATACGTCGCTGGTACTTCCTATATATAAGTGCTTTTATTACATTACATATCGTGGTGATATCTAAATCACTTCAACAAAGACAAGACATGACATCTTTTATACAAAACACGACATCTTTTATTACAAGACATGACATATATGACATTTTATACAAGTTACTTTCATTTGGCTATTTATATAACCATGCATCATTTATTTTAAATCATTTGATTTTCATATGATTTTACAAAAGAAAACATTTTGTAAGGATTAATGGCTACTTTTTAGTTAAACACTTCTTTTAACATTCAAGTCTTGAACCCTCATCATCAAAATCTATGTTACTCACAGGCATTTTATGCTGACGTATCTATTTTCACATGTGTTTCAGGAGCTAATGTTTGATGTTGAGCATGCTAAACTTAAGGCAGACTTGGACCTTAGTGACTTAAAATCAAGAAAGACAGTTTATTTTATGTTCTACTTCCGTTCAATCTAAGACAATATAAACATTTTATCTAATAATACCAAACTTTAAACTCCATGTGTTATGAGACAATGATTCTGTGACATGACTCCCCGACGTTTCTGCCGCGGTTTGTTGTTTTAAGCGGTCGGGGTGTTACATCATGCCATTATAACACATCAAATAATATCATTTTAGTGTTCATAATCTGATTTAAAACATTTTTCGTCATATTATAACAATTTCATCATTTCATGATCACATAATCATCATGCATGTTTATGTACAAGCATCTAATGCATGGTCATCACAACATCATCATCTTTCGTGAACTTAAATGCATCTAAACATGAATTTAATTCATGTTCGTATAATCCAAAACATATTCATCAAATCATCATCTAATCATGTTAACATAAAAGCAAGAAATTCTTATATTTATGAGCATATGACAAAAACCCACATGCATGTGTACATATACATACATACACGACACACACACATGTGCACATATACATTCAAAAACCCACTTTTACATGATCATCTTTAATCATAGAACTTTTATAAAATCAACTTTAGATCATGCATGCATCAAATTTCGCATGAATAACATCAACATCAATCAATAAATCATCAAAACACAATCTCAATCTCATGTACTTCCATATTTTCGGCCATATTATCACACACACAAGTTTCCATTTTAATTTTGTATAAAAACCCATTTATTCTAGTTTCAAGTTTGTGAAATATTCAAAGAATCAAGAGAAACCTTCCAACGTCATAAACATCACCAAGAATCAAGAGTATGTTTCTAAAAAGTAAATTTTATACCTTTAAGATTCTAATGGGTTTTGACAAGATTTTGATGTTATGGAGCTTGTTTCCTCTTGTATTCACCTTGGAAACCTTCTTGGATCTTCAAAACAACTTGGAAACACCTTGGATTGAGTTTTGTTCTTGCAAGAAGCTTCAAAATTTCGAAAATGGGGGATGTGGAGGAACGTTCGGCTGATTGAAAGTGTGGGGGAGAAGATGAATTGTTTTGATCTTGTATTGGTTTAAAGTGGAGTGCGTAGAAAGGTTTAATCATTACTTTGAGTTCCAAGAAGAAACACTTGGCAAAAGTAAAGGAATGGTGGGCATGCAAGCCGCCACCTAGTCCCTCTCTCTCATATATACACGCATATATATATATATCGATTATAATAAATCAAAGTTGGATTGGCTGAGGTGTCAACACCACAAGCCATCCCTTTGCTCTCTCTCCTACATGTCCATCCCAGGTTTCTTCAAAGCCATGTGTCCATTCCTCATTTTTTCGGTTATTTCTTTTTTTATAAATTATAACAATTGCTAAAGGTCAAAGACCATTAATGAGGCTGACAAAAAGCCTTTTCTCCGACCTCTCTCTTCCTGCAAGTCAATAGAACTGTCCAAAACCCTAATCGCACTTCTTTCCCTTTCCTCGCCTTCTTCTTCTTCTCTCCTTCTCTGTATCCTACAGATCAATTCCCTTTCGACTTTGGATTCAAAAAATGTAGTCTGCAAAACTCCTTCACCTCATCCCAGAATTCAAAATTCAAAATTTAAAACCCCCACTCTCTTCACACCCAAATCAACTCACATAATCCCCACTCTCTTCACTCCCATTCACATCATAATCTCATCTGGGTTTTGATATTAAAAAACATGTACGGAAGAGATTTGTGGGGCCGATTCAGCCACCGACGATGACCGGAGCCGGAATCTGAACGATTTCAATAAGGCAGCGTTGTCACGGCCGTTGGATGTGACACAGCAAAGCTGGCTCTTGGGTCCTGGTGAACAAAAGAAGAAGAAGTATGTAGATCTGGGTTGTATTATTGTCAGCCGTAAGATCTTTGTTTGGACGGTTGGTTTGATTTTAGCGGCTGGGTTTATTGCTGGGTTTGTTACATTGATTGTCAAGACTGTTCCTAGGCATCATAAACATCCACCTCCTCCTGATAATTACACTATTGCCCTTGGGAAAGCTCTCAGGTTCTTTAATGCACAAAAATGTAAGTTTTTTTTTTGTTGAATTATAGTTTATATGTATACATGTGTCTGATTGGTGTAGAGATCAGGGTGTCGATGGATCAGTTCTGTGATTGAATTTTAACAAGATTTGACTTTTTAAGTCAAAGGGATCCACGTATATAGTATTTTGGGGTTAGAGAAACTGGGGAGAGTTTTAGTCAAAAGTCAAAGTCTGAGTCAGATAGTATTTTGGGGTTCTTTTGGACCGATTGCGCAGTTTGTAATATCGTGTTTGTCAAGACCATGTACTCGGTAAATATTTAATATAAAGTATAAAATTTTAACAAGTGACTTTGTGGAAGAATATAGAGATAAGTTGATACAATGCAATGAAGTTGGCGAATGTGAGCTTTTGAGTGTATGCATGTCATACACAAAACACACTTAAAAAAACTTAATTTGAATGACTGTTTTGCTTCATCTGTTAGGAAATAAGATTTGCTTACTTCTTCGTTCATAATTTGGCTTGATTGTAAATAGCATAAAAGTTATTTCCTAGAACAAACGCCAAATAGTTATTTCCTTAAACAGTTCGACAATCCCGCTAACCCACAGGTATGTCTTTGTTATATGTTATTTCATTGAAAAGAAAATGAGAATCATTAAGTGTTAATGTTTATAGTTGTAACCTTATAGATTCATTATGAAACTACTGGACCAGAGATATGGAACGGATCCGAAGGGAAAGTTGATGCTTTCGTTTCTAGGATAGGGACGGGTGGCACCGTGAATGATGTGGGGAAGTTTCTTAAGGAGAAAAACGCGAATATTAAGGTGATTTTGTTCTCGATATCAAAATTACTAATTTTTTCTTAAAAAGGTTTTTAGTTAGCTAATTTAGTTTGATTATTGTTTGGCATAATCTGAATTTAGGTATACGGTGTTGAACCGAGTGAAAGTGCTGTTATGAATGGACGGGTGTCACGACCCCCGACCCACCCTGGACGGAATCGGGTGCCGTGAACAGTCTAGCGGTACCGGTGATTATTTTAAAAATGTTGCAGCGGAAATTTCATCAGGGCCGTGAGTTAGGAAAAATATCAGAGTTTAGAAACACCGGATTTTATTTATTAAATGGGATAACCCATGTTTTATAAAAGTAGCTTTAATAAGATAAATTTGTTTACATAAAACAATATTTCTTTAATTTGATTTAATTAATAAAATAAGCCACTTCTTGAAGCCTTTTCAGTGTCGTATCCAGCTCTTATTCCAATTTATTGTGATTACCTGAAAAATGTTTGAAAAAGGTTTTGTCAGCGAAAACACTGAGTGAATTCATTCCATTTTATAAATATATTGTTATACCTTACAGTATTAAGGTTTTTATATTTGTTTATATTTACCCAACTCAATCAGTATTTGTCAAATGATGATAGTTCCAATGTGACAGTAATCATATCCATTATTGGCTTACTTTAGTCCAATAGTGAATTTATCAAATAATTCTATTTTACTATTATTCAATTTATCTGTCACTAGGCGATTCCTGTGACTATAATCATATCAATATTGATTATTCTTTCAATTAATGATTCTGATCATATCACTGTTGATCATTCTTTCAACTAGTGATTCTATAACACTGTTGATCATTCTCTCAACTAGTGCTTTCGGTCATGTCACTGTTGATCATTCTTTCAACTAGTAACTAAGATTATATTACTGTTGATCATTCTTTCAACTAGTAATTTCTATTCATAACACTGTTGATCATTCTCTCAACTAGTGTCTTTGGACATAATGGTGTCCCGTGACATTTCTTTGTCAAATATATTACTTTTGGCATAAACCATTTAATCCAGAAAATGACATATATCAATTTATGTCAAATTACTATAACTTATCAAATATGTTAATTAAATAATTATAATATCATTATTTAATATTTTAACATGACTAAGACTAAAATATAATCTTAGTAAAATGCATAATTTCCACTGTTATTTGTAATCATGATAATATTAACTAACTTTCTGGCAAATAATAATGAGAATCAAATAATATATAAAATCTTTCATACCAGTAGTTAATATAAAAACTTAATTACTGTAAGTATAACTGGCAATCATTTAGGATTCTGTAAAATCTTTGTAAATATAATTATTTCACAAAAAGGTGATAAAACAGTGAGAAAATAGAGTGGACTCACAAACTGTGAGAAAAGAGAAATGAACTCACATTGCAGATTTCTACGGGCAAAGCTTAGTCTACAGATAATCCTTGATATATTGCAGATTTAATTTGAGCAGAGCCTAGCCTATTGATTAGCCTTTTTAACCTAATGCACACGAACTAGGTAAGTCACTTAATATAGCATTTTACGATAACTCACGAGATCAAATTCTCACAACGAACGACAAAGTGCAATACTTCATCCATCGAATTAACGATGATCCGTCAAATTAATGACGAACGACAAAGTATAATACTTTATCCATCGAATTAACGATGATCCGTCAAATTAATGACGAACGACAAAGTATAACCCTAATGTGGGCGGCACTTAAACATCCATTGGATATATTGATCGATCGGACAATGAATCGTAATAGCGATTGAGTTAATACCCTGTTCTGCAGCACCCCGCTATACTTAATTAGAGTTTCGTGTGTGTTAATTGAAGTAAACAGACGATATCTCGAAGAATTTTATGAATTCTTTCGTCGTTTGAACACCAGAAATCAAGTGCCACAGCCTGCTATTTATACACGAAATTTGACATGCTTACGGACCGTAAGCTTCTCAAGGTTGAGGTCCGTATGACAGCTTACGGACCGTAAGCTTGGTAGTGTTGCGGTCCGTAAGGTACACCAATGCACTATAGGGTTGCCAAGCGTGGGAGTAGGCCTGCTGAGTCGACGATATTTTAAAATTCAACTTCTACAACACGCAAATATAGATAATCGTTAAGTAGGGAATGCCCCCCCTGAGTTTTAGGGCCCCTGATCCTGATTCTGATTGTTCTGAAATTTGTAGGTTTTGCGCAGAATCACTTGGGTCTCTCAATTAGGGTTTCCTATTGAATAAAATAATAATATAAATAGGACTTTTAATGAGGGTTGTTACATTCTCCCCACCTTAATAAAAATCTCGTCCTCGAGATTTGCTGGAATAAGTAAGAATACTTTTTTTCATCTCAGGTTCCAGCTTCCAAGTGTATTTGGGTTATGATATTTCTTTTAGACTTATGTCATATTCTAATCAATAAAAACAATTTTAAGGTAGATGACACAGAATCGAATTTTGTGAATATAAGTTGTATCATAAGTAGAATTTCAAAGATTCAACTGAATTAATTGAAGAAATCGATGTCAAATGGATGAGATGATATAATAAGTCAAAAGATATATGATCAATTAAATATTTAAAATGAATGTAAAGAATTTTTAGAATCGAATAAAAATTCTTTTGTCAAAAGAAAACTTACTTTGATTGGCAACTGAAGAAGACTCAGAATCAACAAGTTCAAAATGAAATAGAAGCACGAAAATATTTTGTCAACTATCGAATCATAACAAGAGAAAAATCAGTGTGTTGACATTATTGAATTTGCAAGGATACACTGGAATACAATAGAGTTTAGTGTATCATTGTCTTAATACATGATTGCATCAAGACTACTTTCAAATGATGAGTCAAACGAAATACATACGTGATTTTGAAAAATTCGTATGCTTATGATTAGCCCAAGCTACAAGTTTATAACGACTCCACAAGGTGTCGTAAGGATTGAAATAATTCAATAATTACGGTGACTGAACAATTTCACCGTGTAATCAATTGAAATCTTTAATGAAGTAATTTTGGATATTCAGTTCGAATAGGATTTTCAAATGAAAAGAACAAATGAATAGTATAGAATTTTCGATAAATGATGAAAGAAACGTTAAGGGGTACACCGGAATATGATATGAATTTGTGTACACTTATCTTAACACATAATTGTATTAAGACTGTTTAAGATAATGAACCAACAGAAATTAAAATTCGTTCATCAGGAGTGAAAATGAGATTATCTCAAGATTCAAATTTAAAGAAAATGCCACCACAAGGTGTCATAGGAATTGAAAATAGTAGTGGTGAATGAAACAAATTTCACCATGCTTTAAATCAAGTGAAGTAAATCCGAATGTTTTAAATAAATTGAGTAAGATTGAAATCGAAATACTTGAATAATGTTTTTCGATTAAATGATAAAACAATAAGGATTACGAAATGCTCGATTGCTGATATAAAAATCTTTAAGAGATACACTGAAATATGAAATGAAATTGTGTATCATTATCTTAGCACATAATTGTGTTAAGATTGATTTTATAGAATAAACCAACAAAACGGATTCAATATAAATAAATAATTAAACCCATATATGAGATTAGCACAAGCTTCAAATTTTATGAAAATGTCACCGCAAGGTGAACGTGACCAAATAAATGATTTAGTGAAAGTGAAGACCAAACAATTCTGTTATGGTTTTGAATAGATGAAATTCTTGACAGAATATATTTATTTATAAACTTTTACTTGTACTAGGGTCAAATAATAACTTAACTTAGATACTACATATCAGCGACTACGTCTGGAATCATTTCTGCTTCTTGCGTAGTAAGTACGAATGCTCGTGCGTTCTTCTTAGCTCCGTCTACAGTTCTGACTTTGTTGTCAGGTGTTTTGGTTAATTTTGGGCAATATGGTTTAGTGTGTCCTGTTTCTCCGCAATTGAAACAAACAGTAGTTTTCCTTCTACACTCTTCCTCTATATGCCCGATTATCTTGCAGAAATTACAGTAGGATGTTTTCCTAAAACGGCATTTTCCTGAATGCTTTTTGTTACAGCTTCTGCAGATAGGTTGCTCCAATGACTGTTCAGTTCCTGTCTTTTTGTAGAATTCTTGGGAAATTTTCTGGGCTAACTCTTTCTTCTTGTTTTCTTCTCGTGTGCGGATTAGTCCATCTGTCAACATGTTAGCTAGCTCGACTGCTTCTTCAATAGTCTGTGGTCTAGTGGCTTTGACTATGTCTCGAATTTCGCTAACTAATCCCCAAATATAACGAGAAATAAGTACAGGTTCTGGCGAATCCTGAGTTGGTACCATTCTTGCATATTCGAAGAACGTTGTCGTATATTCACGATAATTCACATCTATCATTTTATGATTTAGGAACTTGTTAGTTATTCGTTCCTTTTCATAAGGAGGACAAAATTTCCTTTCTGTCATTTCCTTGAATTTTTACCAATTCATGGCATAAGCCATGTCACTTCCTTTTGCCTGAAGAATTGTATTCCACCATTCTAAGGCTTCTTCCTTAAAGAGGTTAGATGCATACATCACCTTATCTTCTTCGGCACATTTGCTGATTGTAAGAACAGCTTCCGTCTTTTCCAACCATCGCAGAGCAGCTGTAGCTCCTTCACTGCCGGCGAACTCAATTGGTTTACAAGCTAGAAATTCTTTGTAGGTACACCCGAGAGCCATCGCCTTCTTTTTCTTGGGAAATGGGGTTTTGATAATATCATCATTACCTCCATTGACACTATGGCTAAAACCATCGTCACGAGTATGCTTGCTACTCACAACTTTGGTAGGTTCTACGGTATTTTTAACAGCTTTAATTATTGAAGGTAAAGCATTAGCTATTCCTTGAGCTATTAAATTTTCTATAGCATTTTTATCCAAAGGATTTTCATTATTAACATGAACTTCTGGATTATGTGGTACTTCATTCGACATCTGAATTGCAAACATTTTCACATATTAACATCACAGAATAGTTAAAACAAAACAATACTTCCAGGATATTATATGTGCATATTGACATATATATGTTCATATGTAACACATATGTTAATTTGTATCAGTTTCCTAACTTTATTGTTTAAGTTTAGGTATTAAAAAGAACACCTAATTAGCTTAAACAAGTGGCTCTTTGAGTTGGCTCTGATACCACCTTCTGTCACGACCCCCGACCCACCCTGGACGGAATCGGGTGCCGTGAACAGTCTAGCGGTACCGGTGATTATTTTAAAAATGTTGCAGCGGAAATTTCATCAGGGCCGTGAGTTAGGAAAAATATCAGAGTTTAGAAACACCGGATTTTATTTATTAAATGGGATAACCCATGTTTTATAAAAGTAGCTTTAATAAGATAAATTTGTTTACATAAAACAATATTTCTTTAATTTGATTTAATTAATAAAATAAGCCACTTCTTGAAGCCTTTTCAGTGTCGTATCCAGCTCTTATTCCAATTTATTGTGATTACCTGAAAAATGTTTGAAAAAGGTTTTGTCAGCGAAAACACTGAGTGAATTCATTCCATTTTATAAATATATTGTTATACCTTACAGTATTAAGGTTTTTATATTTGTTTATATTTACCCAACTCAATCAGTATTTGTCAAATGATGATAGTTCCAATGTGACAGTAATCATATCCATTATTGGCTTACTTTAGTCCAATAGTGAATTTATCAAATAATTCTATTTTACTATTATTCAATTTATCTGTCACTAGGCGATTCCTGTGACTATAATCATATCAATATTGATTATTCTTTCAATTAATGATTCTGATCATATCACTGTTGATCATTCTTTCAACTAGTGATTCTATAACACTGTTGATCATTCTCTCAACTAGTGCTTTCGGTCATGTCACTGTTGATCATTCTTTCAACTAGTAACTAAGATTATATTACTGTTGATCATTCTTTCAACTAGTAATTTCTATTCATAACACTGTTGATCATTCTCTCAACTAGTGTCTTTGGACATAATGGTGTCCCGTGACATTTCTTTGTCAAATATATTACTTTTGGCATAAACCATTTAATCCAGAAAATGACATATATCAATTTATGTCAAATTACTATAACTTATCAAATATGTTAATTAAATAATTATAATATCATTATTTAATATTTTAACATGACTAAGACTAAAATATAATCTTAGTAAAATGCATAATTTCCACTGTTATTTGTAATCATGATAATATTAACTAACTTTCTGGCAAATAATAATGAGAATCAAATAATATATAAAATCTTTCATACCAGTAGTTAATATAAAAACTTAATTACTGTAAGTATAACTGGCAATCATTTAGGATTCTGTAAAATCTTTGTAAATATAATTATTTCACAAAAAGGTGATAAAACAGTGAGAAAATAGAGTGGACTCACAAACTGTGAGAAAAGAGAAATGAACTCACATTGCAGATTTCTACGGGCAAAGCTTAGTCTACAGATAATCCTTGATATATTGCAGATTTAATTTGAGCAGAGCCTAGCCTATTGATTAGCCTTTTTAACCTAATGCACACGAACTAGGTAAGTCACTTAATATAGCATTTTACGATAACTCACGAGATCAAATTCTCACAACGAACGACAAAGTGCAATACTTCATCCATCGAATTAACGATGATCCGTCAAATTAATGACGAACGACAAAGTATAATACTTTATCCATCGAATTAACGATGATCCGTCAAATTAATGACGAACGACAAAGTATAACCCTAATGTGGGCGGCACTT
>JARYGA010027163.1:0-27872 GCA_030545235.1 Helianthus tuberosus | reverse complement strand
GGGAGTTAGAAGGGTGGTTTGGTAAAGTTCTTGTCTCGTTCAGTGTATAGATCCTGCGATAACTTGGTTCAAGCTTACTAGGACCTCCTTCAATGCCCCAAAGGTATTGGATGGCGGGGGTGCGAATAGCTTGAACCCCTCATATGTAAACTACTATTAAAACATTAAACCGGCTTCTTGGGATTGTATCTTTGCTGACTCAAACCACTTAGCCGAGGGTAACGTCACCTTCAAAAGAGGGGCCTACCACTTTTCGCATTAATAACTTATTTAATTATCTATCAATATTCCGACCCTTTGGGATTGTATCCATGCTGACTCAAACCACTGGGTTGAGGGTAACGTCACCTTTAAAAGAGGGGCCTACTACTATAACTAAGATAATCTCTTAAAAAGTCCGAAAGTGCGAAAATTATCAAAGGGTACATTAAAGAGAAGTTGGATCCAAGTGATTCTATCTTTTGTTTTTTCATTTTATGTATCTTTTAATTTTTAGATTTACTTTCAAAACATTTATCAAAAGAATTTAGATCGATTAGACGTTGACAATAAACTGGTATTAAAAGCTCTTGTATCCTTGGACGACCTCGGTATCTTATCGACACTATACTACGCTCGCGATGGGTGCACGTGCCCTAGTGTGTGTTTAGTGTTAGTACAATATCGTGTTTTACAAATTTAAAACTTGACTAATGTGTAAAATGAACTTAAAATATTAATAAAATCATATCACGCTCGATACGCACTAGACACTCACCAAAACTTATAACCTAGTATGAATCTATTATGTGATAGAGACCGTCACCAAGAATCATACGTAGCAACAAACAATATTCAAACACTTTTAAGCATGCATATACATCAAAACAATAACCGAGTCGACTACTTTCGCAAACAATCCATAAATAACTTAAATTCCATCATAAAAATCAAAACTTCACAAACCAATCATCCTATCTAAGTAGCTTAAAATATCTAGCCAATCATAGTCAAGAACGAAAATAATAAACAAGGTTTAATAACAGAATTTATAGAAGTAAATAAAGAAACTAAGAAAACAAGAAAGAACCGAATAGATAGAACTCGTTTAATTCTTGATCTCTAAGCTTCCACTTCAACCCCAATAATTCTCTAGCCTTGAACCCTTGCGAAACAAGCCTCTAAATTTCATCCCGCTGAATTACGCACGTCTGATGTGATGTTCCTTCCCAAGATAGATGTACCGCTGATCTTCTATGAATAATAAACTATGTATATGGCCGCCTCCTAAACAAATTATATTCGTAATTAATATATAGCTACTGCCTTTCTTTTCCTATGCGTCTAAGTATTAGCATCTGATGTATAAATTAGGCTTCCTTAGAGTTTTAGATATTATCATTCATGGCCCAGCGTCTGATGTATAAATTAGGCTTCCTTAGAGTTTTAGATATTATCATTCACGGCCCAAGTTGAATTAGGAATGATTATGACCATATAATAACATATATAATATGTTAAAGGGCCCACTTAAACGTGAATTAATTCATGTTTGACTTTCGTGAAGGGAACTCCAAATCAAGACAAAAGTATATTATTATTATTTAATTATATTATGTAGTCCTCTAACTTATAACATAGAGATAGTGGTCTCGGCACACTCACGAAAAATGGCAGCAATTTTTATTCGGTCCCTGTCGGTCTACTCTACTCAACTAGCTGGATATTTCTTTATTATTCTTTTTGGCTCCATTTGCACTAGGACCTGCCAAAATACAAAATAATATAATCTAATACTAAAAACTAAATAAAACAAATTATAACTACACAAAATGTATACAATTTACATGGGACAAATATGTGTATTTTCCCACACATCAAAAACGCCGATAGAACGAAGCAAGGCTATGAAAGCTTCGTACATCGTGGAAGGAAGTCAGAGTCGGCAAGGTTGTTATCGCCTCGACCTTCGTATTATCCATTCTGATGCCATTTCCCGACACTAAGTACCCCAAAAAAAGAAT
The DNA here is from genome assembly GCA_030545235.1 of Helianthus tuberosus. Lineage (NCBI taxonomy): Eukaryota > Viridiplantae > Streptophyta > Magnoliopsida > Asterales > Asteraceae > Helianthus > Helianthus tuberosus. The sequence continues at coordinate 25,869 of JARYGA010027163.1, read as the reverse complement.
TTCCTCGAACAAAAAATGACATTTTTCTGTTGGAAAATAACTTTTGATCCCGTAGAACCGTAAAAACTTGTCGAAGATGATGCAAATGTTGTTCCATGTTTTTGCTGAAAACTAAGATGTCATCAAAGTAAACAACCACGCATTTGCCGATAAATGGTTTAAACACATGATTCATCAAATGCATGAAAGTACTTAGAGCGTTTAATAACCCAAAAGGCATTACCAACCACTCATAAAGCCCGATGCGTGTCTTGAACGCTGTGTTCCTCTCGTCCCCTATCCTCATACGGATTTGGTGATAGCTTCTCCGCAAATCAATTTTAGAGAATAAGCTGGCCCCGTGTAGGAAACCCTTGGAATTTGCCGTGGGCGATCGTGTTCTATTGAAAGTATCACCCTAGAAAGGTGTGGTTCGTTTCGGGAAACGAGGCAAGCTCAACCCGCGTTATGTTGGGTCGTTCAAGATTTTGGAAAGGATCGGTAAGGTGGCTTATCGACTTGAGTTGCCTGATGAACTTGGTAATGTACACAACGTCTTTCACGTCTCTAATCTAAAGAAGTGTTTGTCTAATGAAACACTTGTGGTTCCTTTACGTGAGAGTTCGTTGGAACTCAAAGCGTGGACCGGAGTTCACGTGGGAACGCGAGGATTAGATGATGCTCAAGTATCCTCACTTATTCAAAACTGCTGAACCTAACACTGATACGACTAGCGAATTTCGGGACGAAATTCCCTTTCAAGTTGGAGATGATGTGGTACCCGAGGAAAACCTACAGTCATCTTAACTTATCTTTTCACTCCTATGTGACTGCTTATCAGATTTCGGGACAAAATTTCTTTCAAGTTGGGGATGATGTGACAACCCGCAATTTCAGGTTAATACTTTAACCTAGCCATTGTTAACTTAGACATACATTCATAGCGCTGCATTTAACTAGGATTAGTTAAATGAGTCTACTTTGGTAATTCGGGGAATTACCGGATCACACACGCAAGTTAATTCTCGAATGTTGGTGACTAACACGAATAATAATTATAAACGACGGTTTATATGAAACTTAAGTGTTGCATGACAAATACGTGAACTACATGCTTTAATTGTAAATTACATGTTGTTATGTGCTTTGTGTGAAAGTTGCATAGTTAGGGGTGCATTATGGATAAATTAGAAACCTTAATAACCCTAAAACCTCTTAAATCAATCATATGGTAGTTTCTATCATTTCTCTAATCATCATTTCCAATCATTCATGGCTACACAAGTTCACACACATCAATCTTTGATCTTTCAATCTTTCAAGAACAATCCTTACATCGAATCTAAGGTAATGATTATGATTATACGTTGATTGATATTCTTGTTCATTTGACTTCATGCAAACCCTTGTCCTCCAAACAATGGCCCTGTGTTTACTTGTTTGTGTCTGAATGATTGTGTTTTTTGAATGAATGCCTCTCGGGCTGGGCTCTCGCGTGTCCGGGGTCCGATCAGATCAACCAGCGACCGGTTTACAGAACAAGGAGTTAAGCAAGGGCCAGGAGATTGATGAAAGAAAATGGCCGAAGTCAGTGTTGTGTTCAACTCCGCGGTTGGAAGGATTGCTTTTTGCCGTCTGTCTTTCCTTCTCTCTCTTCTCTTAGGAAAGTAGGCTCAAGTCAAACTTTTGTCTTGCTACAAACTGGGCTCAAGGACTGAAGTCAGCCGCTTCCCCTGTAGTCGTCAGCTTGTTTTTGATAGATCCGATCGGGTGTTCATAATCTGGAGTAAAAGGATTCGAACCTTTGCATGCGGGTACCAAAAACCGATGCCTTACCACTTGGCTATACTCTATACGGCCTATTTTGGACGGTAAACGGGGAGAGGGGGAAGCAGGGCTCGAAGAACGGGCTGAGCCGCGCAAGGACGCGGGGTAAGCAGAAAGGTTCTCCCTTTAGGACCAACTACAACAATCTCTAACTTAGGTTCTGAAGCTTGTCGCAAAGAAGAGGGGGAAAGAGCAGAAAAGCGGGTTTTACGTCAACAGTTCTTCCTCGTTCCGACAAAGAGTGTGTTTCCTTATTATATTTTAGCTTTGAGCTTGGTTCAGATTGGACACGTCCTCACTCGTTTTTTTTTTCAAGATCTTTGAGCCTCTTAAGGATGCCGTAGTGATTCTTCTAACACGTCTGTCCCTGTGCTAATAGACCCACTCCAATCCCGGGAACCTTACCTGAGCTACTAAAATCTTGGAAATCAACTAGCCTTATTTCTTTCGTGGCTCCATCCCTCTTGACTATATAGGTAGGGGTTTAGCTGCTCCTAGTCAGATAACAGTTCTATGATAGGGCTCTCAGCAACCCTGAACTACTAAAAACCTGGCCCTTTGATGTGCTTGTCCAACCTCTTCCACTAGAAAGAGCTTCTTCTCTTAAGGCTTCTTGCCAGTAGTGAGAAAAACGTTGCTTATCTATCTTTAGCAAGAGGATAGATAAAAAGATAACTAGATCAATGTCTTCCGTCTTCGTCTGCTATAACCTTCAAGGAAGATGCAAAAGGCAGAACAGATGGTAAGACGATGCATCTTTTCGTCTTCTCGTCAGGATCTATATAGGGGATCGAATGCATTATAACTCCTTCTATCTAGCGCTCTCAAGCTGAGGTAACTCGAAGCTTTGAATGGCTCCTGCCTAGCTTCCTGCTGGCGAACGAATTAGGCTTTTGAGAAGGACTAAGCACTAAATAGTGAAACATGAGAGGTTCATTATTTAAGCTTCAATAGTGAGGGCAGAGAGGGTTTAACTATCGCATCCCCTGACCCCATGCCCCGAGGGGGGGGGGGGGGGCGGCCGCGAGCAGCACACAGAGCTGGTGGTATCGGTGTTTATTAATTTGGCAGCGGAATTTAAACATCAGGACCGTAGTTAGGAAATAGTTTACCAGAGTTTAAACACCACACTTTTATAAATAATAAATACATGGGAAAAACCTAAGTTTCCATTAACATATGTTTATAGAGATAAACCCTAATTTATTGAAATAAAACTTCTTTCTTATTTAGGTATTGAGAGCGATTACAATGTTTTTATCTACCTAATTACCACCCACGGTACTGTCAATCCTGACTTGTGGTTATGCTACTACTCATAGTGTAGTAACAAGTAATGTATACAAAACCCCAACATACCGAAAGTAATTATAGAATACATAGACTCAATCACTGTTAATTATATCTTAAAACATTTGAGGTTTTGGTAAAACATTTCGACTCACAAAAATATTTACAAAAGGAGAATGTACTCACTTTGCTATTTTAGATAATACTACTGCTTTCTTGTGACTCCCTCGTTATAATCTATTGAATTAAACAATGCACACATGTTAGTAAGATAACCCAATTTACATTAGCCATACCCCCAAGACAGAACCCCAACGACTAAGTCAGGCAGATCCTTGACATGCGTTACGGAGCCCTAGATCAATCGGGTATAGTAACTAATACGTAAGCAGGGGTTATAATACTTACAACGAGGCAGAGCTTTGCTTTTTAGGGGTATAATACCCGAAAATTTTCGAGCTATATGTGTTGAGAGAGAAAGAGAATTTTGAACGAATGTAAACTATGCCGCTGATGCTCTATTTATAGTTGTTTTCGAAGTCGGTCGCGCCCCGCGACGCCTTCCTCAAATTCCCTCGCGGGCCGCGAGGGCCCTAGGCTAGGACCTAGCTTTGTCGAATCAGCGGGTAGGCTTGACACAAGATGGGACACGTGGCACAACCGGGTGCGGCCTGGTGTCATGCTGTCTCTCCCCGCGACACACCTAAGCCTCATCCGTCGCGGGCCGCGAGGCACTATAATTATTTGTTTTATTTGTTTTTTATTAATATAGAGGTATTTCAAGGCTATTTTTTGTATACGGGGTATATTTTAAGACGTGTAGGAGTATTTTAATGGTTTTGGGAGAGTTGTTATACTAACAGAACTTGACTTACCAAAACGACTGAAAGTGAAGGTTTCTAGCCTTCTAGCATTCATGCCTCATCTTTTAGATTGATCAATCATTCCATACCAGATTTCTGATATATCTATGACTTTCTTTCCAGTGTTCATGCGGGAACCTCAAACCTTTTTCGAAAGCCGTGGGTCGCTGGCAACAAGCTATGACTGATTCGCTTTAAGCCTTAGAGAAAAATGGCGCCGACACATAGGGAAGGTGCCCCGGTTTATCCAGAATAGATGGGTAGGTTGTCTATTAGATCCTATTAACAACTTATACTGTAAAGGATTGCCAGCTTTGACTTGATCTACCGCTCAACTAAACGTTGACTCTTTCATCCGAATCTCTTTCCTTAACATTACATACAACTATTGATCGTGATTCCCGGCACTAAGAGAAGTTGTCATTTCTCTCATTGGTGAAGAACCAGATAGAGAAGAGCGGAACTTCTTTTTCCAGGCCACCTACATCTGATCCATCTAGCGAAGAGGGTACGGAACCAATACGAGCAAGCAATCAATGCCTCCCTAGAACCTGACCTAACTGTCAATCCGGAACCGGGGAAACGTAGCACTCCCTTTCGGTTATCCATGGAGTATTCCCTAGCCAGTTCCAGGCCCAGGCTTTGGCGCTTGACTAAACCAATCTATCAACCTGAATGTCCTGCCTTTCCGTAGTCCACTTCACTAATCAATGGAAGAGTCAGCAAGGCAAGCATCAACTTCTGTTCCGCCTAAGCCATGCCTGCTGCTCCTGCTCTTCTAATTAAAGAACGTACTAAAAGCATACCTTATCTCAGGGGCATGAGTACATTGCTTTCACACTCGAACTCTCCTACTGTATACTGTGTGTGCTTTCAAGCAATAAGACTTTTCTAAACGAACCACTGCTGACTAACTGCCCCGTACCTGCACTTAAATAAACCTTCTTTTAGGAAAGGGATAAGCTATAGCAACTTCCTTCACTCAAGCTGGTACCATCAACGTGGTCCAGAAATCTCATTTAGTAATAGTTCCAGTCAGACCAGGGAAGTAGCAGCAGGACGTAGTGTGGCAGTTCGGTTCCAGTTCGGATCGAGTAACGGTGATTGAAGGGATGGGATTGGAAGCTCCTGATTCCAATAGTTAACTGGGTTGTGGCAGGCGAGTCTGCTTTCCCTTAATTAAGCCAACTCTATCTGTACTCCTTTAAGGGCGCACAAAGGAGTATTAAGATCAACATTCTGCACAGAAAAAGCACCAGCACCCTAGTTAGCCATGCTCAAGTGTAGGAAGGAAGATAAGCATCCTAATCCTTTTTTTCTTCCTTACCTTAGTCTGCTCTAAACACTTCTCAGCAAGTCCAATAAAATACAGACTCTCTATGACTCAAAACCCCCAACCTACATCGTACCAGATCAGACTAGTCTAGATAGAGAAAGCGGACCAAGGGGATATTCCCCTTTCGATTGGAGTTCTACGGTGGGAAAGAAAGTAAAGGAGTTAGAGCTCGGAAGTGAGAAGTATCCCAAAAAGAGGAAAGCTAGTCCTCATGCCTAAAAGCCGGCTAAAGAGGAAAAGTCACTAGAGGTTAGCCGCCCGGAGAATGAAGATCACTCGAACTTCATTCCCCTGGCTACAACCGGCTGAGAGAGAGAGAGAGAGAGAGATGAAATTTCTAGGCATCTTTCTCTGTTGTTGTTAGCCGCCAGGCGAAGAAGCCTTTTGGGGCTTCCCTCATCTGGCTACACCTTCCCTTCTGACCCTGAAGGCATAAAAACAAAATAAAAAACAAAAATACAATGCTCTATACCTTCAGGGGAGGAGAACAGAGTGAGTGCATAATTGACTGCAAGTTGAATAAGCTATGACCCTATTTAGATCGTTTTGTAATATTCCAGTGGTTACCGCAAGGAATGATGTCATAGCTCCTGCAAAAGTAATAACAGTCAAAGCCGTAGGTGGGTATTCAAATAAAGGGGAGCACCTTGCTATCATGAAAACGCCAGCTGTTACCATAGTAGCTTCATGAATCAAAGCGAATACTGGAGTGGGACCCTCCATAGCATCGGGTGACCAAGTTTGCGATCCTATCTGTGCAGATTTCCCAGCAGCACTAATAAAAAGTAAAATAAAAATAAGATTTATGGCATTCAATCTCATATTACGAGAAATCCAAGAATTTTTGGGGACACTAGCACAAGCAAAAATGGTGGAAAAGTCTACTGAGTATTAGAATGCCATTGATATGGTAGAATTGCCAAACTGTGTTGATGATTGGTAACATCTGTTGTTTATTGTGGATTAGGGTTTTGATCGTAGAATAGAAAATTGTAAATGTTACATTGAAGAATCTGCTTGTTCTGTGTTTATTCTGTGCGTATGAGACTAGTCCGACAATATGAAGTCACAAAGTCAGGGTTAACATAGAAACCAATCCAAGTTTATTATACATAGTCCGAATGTACGTAACATTAAAATGGATCCAAGTTTTGTTGTTAAAGAAAGGGGGTGTCCGTGTTAACAAAAGAGTCAGGATCTATCAAATTTGTTGTCCGAATATAAGAGGTTTCATAAGTTCCGAGTTTAACAAAAAAAGGGTCCGGATTTAATTTAAGACTATGTGAAGTCCATATATGTATATTGATGCTTTAAGGTCCGAATTTACATATGCTAAATATCATAATATACAAATGCACTGCCCGAATTTAATTATGAATGCAAGTGGGCCGAATGTGTTTATAGTTTCTTGTAATGGGCCAAGCCTTTAGATGAGTCCGAACTTCTTGATGTATAATTATTAAGTATATTATGTTAATGTACAATGTTCAGAACTTACCAAACATGTCCGAGTTAACAAAAGAGGAGTCAGGACTTAGTTCCATGTTTTCATATATGTGAAGGAGCCCGAGTATATGCCCTTTAGTGGGCCGGGTTAATGTATTTAGTTAAGGGGGGTCCTAGTTTGTTATGAAATGCATAGTCCGAATTAAAAAAAGAGAAGTGGGCCGGCTTTATAAAGTAAATGGAAGTCAGGACTTCCTTTCGTGGTTGGTCCGAGTTATTTTATGTTGGGCAGGTTTTACATATTGATTTTCGAATCCATGTGCATATGTTGATTTAATCCGGATTTTTCTGTGATTTGCAAATGGGCTGATGATTTAGGTTTTCATGTTGGGCTGAGTATTTTAACATTTGGGCCAAGGCATTATATGTAGTAATAATGTTTGAGTTTCATATATATGCAAAGAACATGGATTGTCCAAATGTATTAATGATTGGCCGACATCATTAAGTGCATGCATATGTGATCTTATTTAATACACACATAGATGATGAATTTTGGATGTAATATATATAAGTTTGGAGATTGATTACATGTTACCAAACTATTTATACGTTCCAAATGAATTTATATACTCTGAGATTATGTGATGTCTGTTTCTCAAAAACCAACTACATGTCACCAACTAGAGGGTACACTGTATGTTACTGCATGCCAAACTTGTTACTCTGATTACATTAAACACTTAGCTGTTTGGACATTAGGGTATTGTTAACCCTATACACATACGTGCTTACATTTACTGTACATTAGGTCGCGTGTAACGGACCTAACACTTTGTTAACACTAAAGGCACGTTAATACTTACCGAGCAAACTAAGGTATGTTCACTGCTCTTTCACAAGCATGCGTCCCCGAGGAAAGCAAACTAATATTCCTGGGAGGAATACTTTTAAATGTCTTGGTTTAATTTCGATGTTAGTTAATAAACTCAAACTCTATCACGAAAGTCCCTACTTACTACCGAGCTAGTTTCCTGGGAGGCAACGGGGTATTAGTTGATAGCGCTATTAGGATTGACAAACCTCACACCATGCTGGGAGCAGGGCATGAACTAATGACCTTAAAAACTTGTATCAATGCTGTTAGACATTGATGAGGGCACAACAAACATGACAGTCATTCGGTATCGAGTTTATTATTCGTAACATGCCTTTGAACTAAACACTTACATTATTTACGTTAAAAAAAACTGTGAACTCGCCAACTTTATGTTGACACATTTTTATGCATGCTTGCAGGTCGTTAGATACATCATGCTTTGGAACTTGCTGTCTGGAGAGCGAGAAGTGTCATGGGGCGTGTCACTTGAGTAAACACTTACCATTTTGCATTCTAAAACGATTTGGTTTTAATTATGTTTAAACAATTACAATTGCTTCTGCTGAGCGTAAACTTTGTTGAAACGTTATTTATGAAATGCACTACTCATGTTGGACATGATGTTTGTGTTAATATTATTTTCTGTTAGTTCAACATGATTAGTGGCTAGATCCTGGTACGCCACGCGCCTCGCGGTGACATCCGCATGTGGTGTTTTGGGGGTGTGACAAGTAATGAGTAAAAATATTTATCTAATAAAAGCTTGAATATATACAAACATTTATACATGTGTTCCAGTACATGCCCACATCCAGAATCTAATAAAAAGGGCTTTAGACATCGTAGGCCTTAAGCTGAGGAGTTGCAAATTCCATAGCCTTTATTCTAGCCTACCCGGATTCCCGACCTATTATAAGGTTCGGTACCTGCGTTTCAATCTTTTAAAAATACGTCAACTTTCGCTGGTAAATACAATTAACTGGCTCATTTTGAAAACAATTTTTCAAAAAGAGTTTTATACATAGAGAAAACTCGTAGGTAATCATTTAATATTTCTTGGGATTTTATCTTGTCACAAGATTTACATACTTGTCATACAATGGGAACCAGAGATCAACGCCGATCTTTTGGGTGCTATGATGATTAACGGTACACACCAAAGTTGAATAAACATGTCTTACAGTCGGTATGCCTACCGTTGCACGTTATTCTATATGGCCATAATAGTTCATGAGTCGGGACGCCCGGACATGGGACCAATAACCCCCAATTGTTCAGTTATAAAGTAAAACAGATTAAACCGAGTTCTTATATTTATAAGCAATCACATGGCTTATTTATATAATACCCGCTCCAAGTGGCATATTCACCATAACCCAAGTTTAAAAAAATAAGTTAAGAGTACTTACCTTTTGGTAGCTTCCAACCGAATATGATTATAATTTAGCAAAAGCCACAAGTAAAAGTATTATTGACCCAAGTTTGATTATCTGGGGGGTGCTATAGTCTGGAATGAACAGAATTAGTTATCTGTTAGAATGTATACGGGTCATAGGTTAGTTCCTTTAGACATGACCCGTTACTTAAGAATAAATTCGCTAGATTAAGCATAGACCGAAATAAATGTGGTTTATGCCTATCCAAGTGCAATGAATCTTTGGATAAAGGTCAATTAACCAAACATTTTGTTTTGAAGTGAAATTGAAGTGATTAGATTCGTTACGCCAAAATCATATGAACTAGGTCGTATAACTAGTTATGCGCGTAAAAGTGGGTTTGGAAGGTTAGATGGGTCTTATGATAAGTCCAAGGTGGCAAAACACATTTTATAACATTATACATTCTGTTTAAAAGTCATAATGTTAGCTACTTTGGTTTGAAACCCGTTTCTTTAGCTTTTAGGATAAAAAGGGCATAGTCGTCCTTTTTAAGATATAAATACTAGACTTCATTTGACCTACCAAATAACATGACCAAGAGGTATATCCTCAGAGGATTATACCTTATATTAATATGGTCATAATATCAATTTTAAACAAGTTCTAACGTTGACCAAACGAGTCAGAATCGAAAGTCAAATCAAAAGTCAAACTGCTTCACTTTCGATATGGAATGAGGTTCTAAACTGAATTAGACGAGTTAAGCATGCTAATATATACTTATACAAGTTACATATTATGTTTAAGTGTCAAAACAAGTGAGTTATAACTTTAGAAATTCGTTTATGCAATTTACGCAAAGTGTTGCATTTTTTACTTTTAAAGTAACATGCTTGACCCGTTAATTCTACTTGTAAACGTGATGATCTGAGGGTATGATCACAGAGGAATCACACCCTCATTATTACGATCACGTAGGAAAGTTCCGATTGAACTTTGACTTGACCATAATTGTCAGAACTGAAAGTCAAACAGAAAGTCAATTGTTTGACTTTCAGTTGATTACTAGCCTAGAATAATTGAAAAGAACAAGAAGAAGACTTACTAGAGAATATGAATACTCAAGAATCACTTAAGGAGCAACTCCAAACTTAGGGATTGCTCAAAAGAAGTGTTTAGAGTGAGATTTGAGAAGGTGTGAGTTGAATGAACAACATCACCACCTATTTATACTAATCCAAGAACACCCAAATCATGCCAAGTGTCCACTAGGTTGTTTAGGAACTGATTAGTGTTACAACACTTGGAAGATAGTGGTGAAATGGTGGCAATTTCGGAGATAGGTGGCAGCCTTTGCAGCCAAGGCAGCCAACGGCCATTTTGTTGTCACTGGCATCCTCTTACGGACCGTAAGAGTGATGCCTTACGGTCTGTTAGGACCTTAGGCACTCATAATTGTTTAAACACCCATGCGGACCGTAAGGGCTAAGCCTTGCGGTCCGTAAAGGACATCCATGAGCAATATTTTGAGATTTTTATATTTTAGTCCTTGGACTTTGATTAGTTCCCATTTGGGCAGTTTTGTCCTTCTCCTTCTACATAGTTGGGATTATTCGAAGAATTCAGAACACGTTTTAGCTAACGCATAATAATAGTCCCTCTCCTTCCTAGAGTTGGGATCAATTGGAGATACGGGATACGTTTCAGTGAACGTAAAATGTGGGTACTTCCTCCTTCTACATAGTTGGGATGAATTGGAGGTTCCTCCCTCCACATAGTCGGGATTAGTTGAAGGATTGGACACGTGTCGTCGCATAATTGGACAAAAATTTTCGGGTGTTATACTAACCAAACGAATCCAAACTTTCAACAACTAAAACAAGAACAAAACTGAGTTTTTTTGTTAAAGAAGCTTATCATGATGTTCGAGATGTTGAAATATCGTTCCGGGTCGATAAACGAGTCATCGGAGCCCCTGCGGGCGTCGCACCACCATGCCGGACCACCGCCGACAACCACGCCGGAGCACCACCTCCTTTCTCTCTCTAGCTCATCCCTCTTTCTCTCTTTACTCTCTATAAAATCTTTTTTTTAATATGAGCCAAAAGTTGGGTTTTTATACTTCCAACTATAAATGAATCACGTTATACCCCCTCGGGTTTGGTTTCTATGACAATGGTCCTTAAAGTTCTCTAATTGCTATATAAATACTAAATGATTTTATATGCATAGTTATCACGACTAACACGTAAAATATATAACTATATTTTACTTCAAACATTATCTAGTTAAACAATTTCAAAGCCTTTATCTTTATTTCCAAATATAAAAATCAACATTTGGGGTGTTACATAAATAATTTAAATGATTCAACCTGTGAGTATTCACGGGGATAAGCTAGTTGATTATAACTAAGATTCTTTGTTGAAGTTTTTTAATCATTGCAAGAATTTGTTTTGGTCCTAAATTTTATTTATTTAAGTTAATGAAGTGTTCGACCCGGTCGAGTTATATTAACACGTGTCTCATAGTATAAACTTGTCATCCTAGAATCGGACTAATGAGTTTTATATACCTACCCCACAGTGGCGGATCCAGGAATTTTTCCCAAGAGGTTCACTTTTTTAAGAGTTCCAATATCATACGTCCGAACATAAAAAATACGGGTCGGTTCGAACGTTCGGGTCGGGTAAGATTCATCACATAATAAAAATACGATACAATAATGAAAAAAAAAACATCTGTCATGATAAATTTAAAAACACGCAACATAAATAAGATGGTCTTTACGAATAAAAAAATCATATGTTCTCTACGAGATTTCATCTTTTAAAAACGTTGCATACATTCTCGATCGAAAAAAATTGAAATTCCCTTTTGCATACTATCTAAATATCAAAATCAAGTTTCAAAAGATTACAAATTTTCATCACCAACCGTCCAATTATCCAATCATAATTTCAAATAGATTAAACTAATAGAGAATTACAAGTCCTTATCTCAAAATCAATTCTCCCAAAATCACTATGATATCAAACCTAATAGAGAATTGCAAACTAATAGAGATAATCTAATAGAGAATTCAATAAAATAACTTCTCGCGGCAGACTACACTAAAAAGCCAATAATCAAGCCAAAACCAAATTCATACTAAGTGTAAAATCAAATAAAGTATGACATCATCAAACAGAGACAGAACTCATGAAAGTATAATAAATGTAGAATCGAATTTATTTAAAATAAATCTAAATTCATACTAACCGTAGAATCAATTTTATTCGAAATCCACTGTAAATTGCAAATTTGGATTGTTTGGAAATAGAGTTATTGATGACTTCAAAAAACAGAGACAAAATCATGAAAATATAACAATTATAGAATTGAATTCGTTTAAATATCAATGTAAATTTACCCAAAATCACAAATAAACATCATAAACTTTTAAAGAAAGGGGTATAAACGAACCTGAAAAGCTAAAGAGAGTGATTGAGGGAAGGCTGAAGGGGTTCCGGCTGCGTAACTGCTCCGACGAGTGGAGACGCTGGAAAGTGGAGACGGTTGGACAGTGGAGAGACGACGATGGCTGTGTGTTTTGGTTTGAGGGTAAAAGGTAAAGGGGCAAAAGGCGACTAAGGTAAACCCTAAATCTGATTCGTTATTCACTTATAAAAAAATAAAAAAAACGCAAAAAGGCAAAAACACGGGTTTTAGCATGACTCGAACGTGCGACCTCGAGTTAAACAGCGCAGCAATTAACCTGTGAACCACTCCAAACATTTGTTTATAAGGTTCCTCTATAAAATATTAAGGGGTTCCTTCAGAATATTCTATCTACGTTAACACTATAAATTACGGATTGAACGGGTTCCCGGGAACCCCCTAATTGAATGTAAATCCGCCCCTGCTACCCCACCAAATAAGATAAGAAGGCAAAGTCTTTAAAACACCTAGGTTGGTAAGGGAAGGTCTTGGGTTTAAATCCCACGGCAAAGGATTAAAGAAATTAGTTGTTAAAAAAACATAAGAAGGAGTAGTTAAAAATCATACATTAATTTACATATTTACTGCCAATATATAGGTAAGACTATTTACATCTTACCCTCTTTAGACCCTACTTTAACTTTGCTATTTGTTGGATTTACTGAACTACGCCCCGCTTGCGGTGTCCACATATATTATTATGGAAAAATTACAAGTTTTGTCCTTTATCTTTATACCACTTTTCAAGCGGTGTCCTTTTTAATGAATGTTGACAGGCCGTGTCCTTTACTAGGTATTTTGTTGCAAGTTTAGTCTTTTACACCCAACCCAGTTAAAAAACTCTGTTAATTGTTGACAGGCGGTGTCCTTTACTAGGTATTTTGTTGCAAGTTTAGTCATTTACCTAGGTATTTTATTGCAAGTTTAGTCCTTTACACCCAACAATTAACAGGGTTTTTTAACTGAGTTGGGTGTAAATGACTAAATTTGCAACAAAATACCTAATAAAGGACACTGCCTGTCAACATTCATTAAAAAGGACATCGCCTGAAAAATTGTATAAAGATAAAGGACAAAACTTGTAATTTTCCTATTATTATATATGTGTGGGCTCTCGGGGGACAAAAGTGAAATTGCACTAATTTTAACGTTATTTTACTAATTTCGTGAAAATAACGTTAAAAGCGACAGACGGTTAATCATGCAATTGTCCCGATTGTTGAGTGCAATGTGCCTTATGTCCAAGGCTTGATGCAAAACTACTATCGAGCCGAGAGTCTCACTAGAAGCATCATCTCTATTTCTACGGGGTAGAGGTAAGACTGTCTACATCTTATCCTTCTTAAACCCTACATTAGCTTTGTTATTGATGAGATTTATTGAGTATGATGGTAAGTAACACATATGAACGTATTACAAAGAAATTGAAAGCATAACGTTTAATTACTTGTCATACGTTACTTTTCACGTTTTTATAGCACACCGTTTCTATGTATTTTTAGAATAAGTTAAAACTTTAAGATTAAATATTCAATCCATTGATTATTAAAAAAGATATTTTACACAAAGTTAAAATAAAAAATAGAGACATCTATCTTAAGAATTGATGCATGATTTTGAAATGCGAAGTGTTATTTCTTTTCTTTAACATTTAAGAGAGTAATGATAAAAGCCAGGGCCGACCCTGAGAATTAAGGTGCCCTGTCCATGCTCGAAAAAATATGCCCCAGTTGTCGCCCAAAGAAACATTGGATGTTTTAGTTAATTTTCTTTTTTTTTTAAATCAAATGGGTATTTGGCTAATTAAAACTAATGAGCTAACTTTTAAAACTTAAGAATTGTATTGTAAATAGTCCTATCAATAACTACTTGGCCTTTGTATGGGTATACTATTTAAAAATAATTATAACATATGTATATACATACACAAAGTGGTGGAAGTCGGAACCAAGACATTTTACGCAGAGAGTCAAAATATATTTAACCGAATAATAATTAACTTGTGTTAAAACTTTTATATTAAAATATCCTTCTAGAAATCTTGTTATATATATAATTTTAAAAGCTAATACAAAAATATATTTAAAATAATAAACAATGAATCAAATAAACAAACTAATAAAATACTGTAATAAATAAAAAAAAACGTATGACCTTAATATTAACTAATAGAAAACAAAGGTTATAATATATAAAGTAATTAAAGAAAATCAGTCTTTTTTGACCTATCTATTGCATGTACAGTTCACTTTTTGATTAAGTTTTTAGCATATTTTCATATAGGCCCCCTATATTTACATAGTATGCTTTAATATTTCAACCTAGAAGTGAGTCGCCGGCAAGAAAAGATGCACGATGATGCTTTGAATCTTCACAATTTCTTTCTTTTTTTCACTTCAGTCCTCTGTATATATCGGATTTTAGTCCTCTCTCTCTATATATATATATATCCGATTTTTTTCTTAAAATGTGTCCCTCTGAATCACGGGCCCTGGCCGGTGGTCCTCCCCCCCACCCCCAGGGTCGGCCCTGATAAAAGCTAAAACACATTTACAAAACCGTCCAGTTGACTAACTGGTACATAAAACTCTTATACTATTAGGTTGGATGGTATAGGGTAGCGCCCCCTCCCCTATTGCCACGGTGTAATTGAGGGACGCTATTCCCTCTATCGCGAGCACAATAATGATGGCCAACGGATGCCCCCTTCACTTTAAACGGTTAAACCAAAAGAAAAACAGGGTAAGGGCCGCCATTGTTACACTTTAACCCAATATTTCTTTCTGGTTAAAGAGAGGACACCATTAAAACCTATTGCTTATGTGTCGATGTGACATAATAAAGCCCTTAAGAAGTACTTTTCCACCTAACATCGTCTTCGAGAAATACTAATTTTCTCTAGTGGTAAAAACACTAAAAACGCCAAAAAGCTTTTCCCGGATTTTATATATTTATTATAATAAATTATTTATATTTTAATTTGATATGATTTTTAATATAGTAGCTTTTTTTTTTAATATATCTTTAAATATTATATGAATGGTACGAAAATTTAAATTTGAAAATTGAAATTCATATATTAGAATATTACATATATTAAAAGTTACAGAAATTAAACATTACAACAATTGCATTTGTCCAAACAAGTTTGAGTCTGGATTGATGATTGCAAAACACAAGATTTGGTTTGTGTTTTCATCGAGAGGCCTTCGTTTAACAGAGAAGGGTTTATATTTAGCAATTCGAAAGACAAGTTTGAGTTTTGGATTTATGATTGTAAGATGTGTTTAAGGTTTAGAAAATTCATTAATCTGAGAGAAAAACGTGTTTGAAAGCGTGATAAAAATAATAGAGAAGGGTTTGTATTTATAGTGGTTTTGTTTTGGGGGAATTTTAAAATTTAATTGATAAAAATATATGAATGTAATAACATTTATGCTAACTCACACACCATTTAGTTGTACTCTTAAATCTATACTTTTATTTACAAAGAGACTTTTGAGACTCCGAATCCAATATTATTTTGAGAACTACAAGAAAAGCGTAATGCACTTAGCCAAAGTACACTGAAAATAATCGAAGTATTTTTTTTTGAACGGTAAGATTCTATGATAGATAGAATAGGGCCAACATATGCTGTAAAAACCCAATAACAGTACAATACAACAAAAGAAAATAAATTAACACTCCTTTACATTACGTCTATCTCACTACGTCTCTTATATTGAAATCCACCCATCTCTCCCACACAATACTTTGCATTTTCGACCTTGTTTTGACCCAAATAAAACTATCCTCCTTTATTATATCCGTTATCTCCTTATCGTTTCGTAGATGGCCTTCAAACTCTTTATCGTTGCGTGATTTCCAGATGTTCCAAAAAGTCGCTTGAATTATTACATTGATGATCTTCTTCCACTCGCATGATCCTTTTAACTTATTTCTGAGTTCCAGCACCTCCTTGCAAGTCCGGCTTCCATGTAACGAAGGAATTTTCAGCCAAATTGATACATTTTCCCAGATTCTTTGAGATGTTATGCATTCACATATGAGATGATCTACAGTCTCCTCTTGGAGTCCACATCTTGAACACACTAAGCTGCTCAAAATAATACCTCTCCTAGCCAGTTGTCGCTTCACCGGTATCTTTTCTAGCACTGCCCTCCAACTAAAATAGTTTACCTTTGGTGGTGCCTATCTATTCCAGAACTTCCATTCATCATCTTCATGGTTGGCCTCGATTTTGTTTAGATGCTTCCTAACTGTAGCGACCGAAAAAGTTCCGTCGCAATCCGATTTCCACACCCACCTATCTTCATGTTTCCTAACTCGTATACCATTAATCTGTTGCAGCAACTTAGACCATTGGTCCCACTCCTCTTCCGTGTTCGGTGGCCGATTACAACTTATGAACCATTGAGTTGTGTCTTGTGAGACTTTGACATAATCAAGGTACTAGGAGAGAGAAAGTGAAGTGGTTATGTTTTTTTTTTTAAATTAAACTTCATTAACACACTTCCGATCCAAACGGGCAAAAGGCCAAACAACTACAACACCCCCAATCCAAACGGACAAAGGGCAAAGAAATTACAACAAGTACAACGGGTATTTACATCACTCCTCCCATCTAATGTAATTATATGATATTCTGTTTTTGATCCAAGCAAAACCCTCGTCTTTATCTCCCCTATGATATCTTGCGTATTACATTTTTTCTGATTAAATACCACTTCGTTCATTTCTTTCGAAATGCACCAACAAGCTGTTATAGCCTAACCGTGTATGATATTTTCCGCCTTTTTGCCACACTTGATGAATTTGTGGATGTCTAGAATGTCTTTAAATTCGAAAAAGAAGAGCTGAGGAATGTTGCACCAAATGTTGAAGGCCGACCAAACCCTTGAAGCCACCAAGCAAGCCGTAAACAAATGCTCCACCGTTTCCTCTATATCGTCGCAAAAAGGACACAAGACCGATGATATATCCACATTCCTTCTTCTTAGATTTGTTCTCGTAAGAAGTCTATCCAAATTTTCTCTCCAATTCATTATGTTGCATTTAAAGGGCACCCATTTGCACCAGACGAAGTGGTTATGTAATCATTTTCTGGATCATAAAAACAATTTATAATTAATATCGACCGCCAATGATCTCTAGATCAAGTGGTGGAGGGCTTGTATTTCTCTTGAGAGATGCAGGTTCAACTCCCACTTGGTGCAGAGTGAGGCACTGGTGGGCAATGATAGGAGACCCAGGGAAACCTGGGTTGGATGCTTGAGCCAAACGGGTTTTACCGGTAATTTCACTGTCGTGCCTACGGGCGGGTGGGTTACCGGGTTTTCCCCGGAATTGGTGGTGGACTCGGGTTACTCTCGGAGTACTCCGTTTGTCCAGTGGGTACCCCGAGAGTGCTCGGGATTGAGTTTGTTGGCCGTTCAAAAAAAAAATATCGACCGAAAAAGCATTCAGTAAAGAAAGTGCAAGGAAGTAAGCGTGAGTTGACATGGCAAGAAGTATTTTATTAACTCCCGTCACGTTTCATCTTCAATCCACAATCCAATCCTCGTCCTATTTTTTACGTAATCCGTATTTGTTCACATGCAACATTTTTTTTTTCTTTTACGCATTTTTTATACCCTTTATATTCGAATATTTCGTTTTTCATTCTGATATCCAATCAAAATTTTAAATTCAATTTACTTATACCATGTAAGCGACCGTATGAATTAACGCAATATCTATCTCAGGGGCTGTTTGTTTACCTCTTGTCTCTTAATGGTTCAGACCTCTTACTGGTTCAATACTTAATGGTTCAGACTGTTTGTTTCACGAATAGATGTCTGAATGGTTCAGACATTTGCCTCTGAATGGTTAAGATTTATACATAGTCTGAATGGTTAAGACCTCTAATCTGAATATGTCAGGCATTTGCCTCTGAACGGTTAAGTATTAAACATGCTCTTAATGGTTCAGACCTCTTACTGGTTAAGCACTTAATGGTTTAGACCTCTTACTGGTTAAGTATTTAACCATTCAGATGTTGTCAAACAACCCTTCACACCGGGTAAAAAAGTTTAAATGTCATTTTAGTCCATGTGGGTTGGGTCATTTTGTCAGTTTAGCTCAAATGTTTCATTTTTTTCTGTGGATCCAAAAAGGTTTCACCGTTGCCATTTTAGTCCAGTGGGTTAGCTTCATCCATTTTTTCTGTTAGCGAGAAGGAAAATTCAGTCATTTTATATGGGCGAATTGCCCTTCTAGTTAATAGAATTACATAAAAAATGACCGAATTGCCCTCCTTGTTAACAGACAAAATGGATGAAATTAACCCAGTAAACTAAAATAACAACGATTAAACCTTTTTGAACTCACAGACAAAAAATGAAACCTTTGGACTAAATTACCAAAATAGCCCAAACTATAAGGACTAAAATGGCATTTAACTCAAAAGTTTGTTATTGCCCCCAATACAAGTTCTCTTAGTAGACATAAGAAAACAAGATATCATGACTTTGATAAAATACAAGTTAATGCTGTCTTAACAACCTGTGACAATGGACAAACTCATAAAGTTGTTAATAATTTAATGACCATTAGTATAAAGTAATTTAAAAATATCCTTATATGAGTTCATTTGAAGTCCCGAAGGACAAAAGGATAGGAGAAAGTGAAAGACAAAATAGAAGAAAAGACACATGGGTGTGTGTAAGTGTAAGAGCATGTGAATGACAGGGCCTTGCGTGCGGGATCTTACATTTGCAAGTAAACCAACATATAATTTGTCAGCAACACCTTTGCCCCCACACTCCTACTTACAATCAATCATACTACAATTTTTTTGCGTGGTCTTTTCGCACACGCCATTTGTCTTTTTGCACACTCAAAGCGCCGCGCTTAGGGCTTGGTCAACAGACAAGGACTGATAGAAATCAGTCCTTGTCTGTTGACCAAGCCTAAGCGCCCCGCTGTGGCCATAGCGCGGCGCTTTGGCTTGTTGTTGTTTTTTTTGAAATAGGTGGGATGTGGGTTAGTTTGGTAGTGTTTTTTTGGAGGAAAAAATTGTATTTGAGTTTTATTATTATTATAAAATATTAGTATTACATATAATTCATAGTTGTTTTATAATTACTTTTTTTACGTCATTATTTTTATAGAACGTATATAATATAAGTGCGTCTTTATAAACTCTTAACGTAGTTTATTTTGTTAAATTAAACGAACACGTTAAATAAAATGTACAGAAAGCCATAAGAATTAAACGTAAACAATCCAAAACCAACGTGATGTAAATAGAAGATTAACTACAATATATATATATATATATATATATATATATATATATATATATATATATATATATATATATATATATATATATCAGTTTGTACATACAAAACAAAAAGGTACAAGTGTACAACTGAGTACATAATACATAACAAAACACTAAACAAACAAACTAAGGTACTAATCCTCGTGCGGTGGGGACGGTGGGAGGGGAAGTGGAGGCAACCCAGCGAGCTCTCGTAGAGCAACGAGCGTCTCGACGATCCAGTCAATGCGTGCGCCCTGGCGTCTGAGGCGCCGGTCGAAGTCCCGAGCCACCTCACGCGCTGCCGGAGGCAGGTCAGCGTAAACATGCTGCGGGTACTGTGGCGGCTCAGGAGCTGGCTGAACTGGTGGTACCGGGATCTCCTCGACATGCTCCTCCTGAGCCGGATCCTCGAATACAGGCTGAGCCTGATCCTGAGCCTGAGGCTGATCGAGGCCCAGAGCCTGTAGCTGAGCCTGCTGAGCGGCCTCCTGAACATGAGGAGGGGCTAACACTCCACGCCTCACCTCAATAACAACCGGGATGACCTCCGGCAACACCTCCGGATGCCAAATCAGCCCGTCACGGCCCTTAAACCTCAGACCAACATCAAAGGTACGGGTGATCTGCATGTTAGATACTGACGCGCGACCCAATGTAGTCGACGGGATCGACGCGGACAGCTCCGGATCACTCTCGGGCACGATCCCTAACGAGCGTGCAATGGCGGTGATGTATGAGCCACCGTGCAGTTTCCCGCGGAGCTGCCGGTGGTATGCTGTGGCAAAGTAATCTGCCAGGCAGCCTGCTAGATCGTAGGTCTGGCCGCGAAGTAGGCAGTATAGAAAGAAAATGTCACTGAGGTTGACCTTCTCCCTGCTGGTACCCCGCGGCACGATAGATGACCCGATAATATGGTGCAGGTACCAGTACAAGGGGTCTCTAATAGTGGTGGCCTTTTGCCAGGATTTCCCAAAGGGAACCCTGGAAATGGCCCTCCAGAAACTAATAAGCGTCTGCCTGTCCATCGCCCTAACCCCCTGCGTATATAAATCAGTATCAAGCTCGGGCTCTGTGTACAAACCTGTATGGACAGCAAACTCCCGCACACTCATCTCAAACTGCTGACCGGCGAGACGGAATGTAACCTCGTGGACTGGAAAATCTGGGTCCTCCACGTAATCCGCCGGATGCGGCGCGTATGTAAACGTAGAAAGAAACTCGACCGTAAGCTCACGGTACGAGTCCTCCATCGCTATCTGAAATAGGCGCGACCAAGGAGTATCTAGTCCAACTATATCACGCGTCCGTGCGGCCTCTCCCACGGTCTCCAGCAGGTCCCAGTTTATCCCTACATTCCCCCCAATCTCTATGGTGCGCAACCTAGCGCATCTCCTCCTCGCCCGTGACCCCTGCGGAAACTGCAGGTACGGACATACCTCCTCTCCCTCCTCTCCCACCTCTCCCTCAGCGTCCATATGCTCAATCTCGTCATCGGAATCCATCCCTGCACGTTTAAAAGATAATAAACAAATAAAATTATTAAACAATTTAAATAAAAGATAATAAACAAGTAATATTATTAAACAATTTTAAAAAAATATAATAAACAAATAATATTAAATAAAAGATAATAAACAAATAATATTATTAAACAAATAATATTAAATAAAAGATAATAAACAAATAATATTGTTAAACAAATAATATTAAATAAAAGATAATAAACAAATAATATTATTAAACAAATAATATTATTAAACAAATAATATTAAATAAAAGATAATAAACAAATAATATTATTAAACAATACAAACAATAAATAATAATAAATAAATAACAGAAAAAAAATTAAACATGAACCAAAGCGCCCCGCTTTGGCCTCGGCGCGGCGCTTTGGTTCTTCGTTTTAAATAACAGAACCCAGCAATCGAATCAAAACCCGGCCAATCAAAACAATATCAAACATAACTATTTAACCAAAACGATAAAGGATGTTCGATCTTACCTTTTAGCGGTTGAAATCTTGAAAAATAAGATCGTATCCCAACTGTGTGTAATCGCACCTTTATGTGTGTGTTTGTGTTTGTTGATGAAATGGGGGAGAAGCTGCCCCGCTTCAGCCTAAATGAGGGACCAAAGCGCCGCACTGTGGCCATAGCGCGGCGCTTCATTTCAAATTTCCGGGCAAAGCGCCCCTCTTAGGTCAAAGCGCGGCGCTTAGGGCCTTTTTTTAATTTTTTTAAAATTGTTTTTAATTCACAAACGCGTCGATAATAGTCTAAATTTTACGCTTTTTCCATTATACATCATTTTTTAATATATATGGACTATACTGCAAGTTCCGGATCAAATCGGTTACGTGTGATGTCGTATTCCATTATATCGTATCATTTTTGTTTGAAAGCACAAGTACTCCTATGAGTAATTTTATGTGTATCAGCCTCCTACCGTACATGTACATGACGTATTTTTTCATTAATTGTAGTAATATGATGTATATTGTCATTTTGGGTCGTACAAGTGCGTATTGGATCTGATTGGGTCGTGTCGGTGACATTCGGTTTTTAACATGATGTAACGCATATATTGAACAAACACAAACGTGATTATTATTAAACACATTTAACATACATCTTGAACATATAGGGTTACATTAAGGTCAGGGGGACGATACGTAAGCATTTCGTACGCGTTGATCAGATCCCTGTATAATGTATGCCAGGCTGCTGCGCGCTCTGTTCTGTTCGTTGTCCAGTGTAGGTTTGGGGGAGGCATTGGATAACAACCTCCAAGCTCTACATGTATGAAATGCCCATCGTCGACGAACACAACCGCAACCACCATGTGAGGTTGCTCAGCTTCGTTTGGCCCGCCCATCAGAGGGAAAATTGTATCGCTCCCACGAATGTCGAAGGTGTGAACAATCACACCGTATCGTTGGGCAATAAGAAACCCCGTCTCAGGCATCGTCATGTAATTTTCGATACCTGCTCGTCCCACCCCCTTGAAATCGATCCGTCTAACCAGCGCATCATAATGTCCTATGTTTTTTGGATCGAAAACCTGCCTCCAAAGCGATTCGTTCATACGTAACTCCATTATAAGTTGTTTCCGGATCATCAAATATGAATTTTGTTTCACTCCTAACCCAACAGCCACCGATCGAAACCCACAATGACCAACTGGTTTCACGTCCTTTATTCTCACGATGTATGGATGGATCACTTTGGGAATCTGAGATGCGTAGTTGCGGATCGCTATATCCGTCTTAGGACCGAGCTTGATCATCGGGAAATCAGGGTGTAGGTTGAGCGGTTTGGTATTCTTTTGTCTTCTAGAATCTTCGGATGATATGTACGAGCTGTGATGGGGAAGATCATCTGAGGCCTCGACCCAAGTTTCTTCCGGCGGAATGTACGAGCTTTTTCTAGCGGCTTCAACCTTTCTTTGTTCCTGCGTTTTCAATGTTGGGCGACCACGAGTTTTCTTCAGAACAACAGGAGGTTTTTTGTTATTGTTCCCTGGATTGAGGATTTGCTGAAACTTATCAAAGAAGCTCCTTTTCACTTGAGGGGGTGTTGGATCGATCTGTTGTTTCAATTTTTCAAATTCCGCGTCTACATCGATATCCTCTATGTTGTTCCTTACAGGCTTGAAGTCAAGCTTCTTCCAGAACGCGTCTATGTGTGTGATCCGGATTTGCTGACCTGTGGATGAAAACAAATTAGGTGGCAAAATCATAACAAGAAAGGTCAAAAATATTAATTACCTTTATTTTTCAACTTTTCCAAACGACAGGCACATGGCAAACCACAGCTGGTAAAAAGTTGGCAACCACAGCTTGCACCGTAGGCTCTCAACCCGTCTTCCTTACGTTTTAGTTCCATACTCAAAAGCTCAATCGCATATATTGAAACCTTTCTGAGAATATATGCAAGCATGGGCTGATCCTTGTGGTGCTTCATCACTTTTCGGAGGCTTGTTTCAAAGCTACTTCTAATCTCGGCGTATTGTCTATCAACAACATGATCAACATACAGTACAAGTTTATCCAGTGTGTTGCGATGACTTGGAAAGTGACTTTTTAGTGTTGCATGCATGCCTTCAACCCTGTTGGTCGTAGTTTGGTGAAAGTTGATAGTTTTGTTAATCCAGCAAGATACAAACTTTTCACGGTACGGATCCAACCAGGATTTCATCAAATAATCAAAAACCTCTAAAATTAAAAAACGTAAATAGTCAGTTTTTGTTAGTATATAAAATTTGAACATAATTATGTAAGAAATACCCACGTTCACGACCATCTTCTTTCAGCTGTGCTTCAAGGTTTTCCAAGTTATACCTGTATATTTCCTCGGTCGTAGACTCGCACAATGTCCAAAATGTACGAACGAATTCTTTCCACTCCTTGTCAAAGAATTTCTTCTTGCTGTTCTTATTAATATTTTGTTGAATATGGAACCGACAAAGATACTTATGCGCTTTTGGAAAAACTTGTTCACAGGCGTTCATTAGCGCAAAATCCCTGTCTGTTAAAATCACGCGCGGTTCCATACATCCTACCAGCATAGACTTGATCCTTTGCAACACCCATAGGTAGTTCTCTAACTTCTCAGCGGAAATTACCGCACAAGAAGCCGTAAACGATTTGTTTGTCGACGTCATTCCTACGACCTGAACAAATGGTAGGTTGTACATGTTCGTTTTGTAGGTGGCGTCAATCATTAGCACATGCGGGAAGGCACACCACATAGTGAATGATTTTTTGTGAACAAAGAAGACATCTTCAACTTCGTTCGATATCTCATTCGTGCGCATGTAATAAGTGTAATCTTTTTCGAGAAGAATGTTTTCAAGTTTTTGCATCGGAGACTTACCGACATTTTTTTCGGCGTTGATCTTCTGAACCGCGTTGTGTATATCTTTCGGAATAAGCTTTCTAGCCGGATTGTTTTTTGTCAGCGTTCGCCAGATACTTTGGTTGGGAATATCTTGCTCTGCCAGCTCCTTAACCAGTTTTTATCCTCCGAAGAAAGCCTTCTCGCATACGTGTGACCCTCTAAGTTTTCAATAGGAGTGTGGTTATGCTTCGCCTTCGTCACCTCGATCCTCCAAACACTTCCGGATGATTCCGAAAACCCGATCATCTCGAACGGGCAGCCTATTTTCTTGCTACCCGTTTTCCTCTGTGTAGCTATACTCTTATGCTCCCCACCAAAAGTACATTGAAACCAAATCTTGTAATTCTCTCCTCTTTTATTCGACCTCTTAATCACAATGAGGTAACCATTGTCTTTTGCCGTGTCTTGTGCCCAACGCACCAACTCTTTACGTGACGAAAAGGTCTGCGTTGTATCAAACGAAAATGTAACCGGGTAACAGCCTTCCTCGTCAACAGACACATCCTCCGGCTCACCATCGTCACCGAGGTCCGAATAGACTTGATGTTCAAAGCTCTGTTCACAACCGTAACTGTGGTTTGGATAACACTCCTGCTGTACAAAGCTGTGCTCGCCACCGTAACTGAAGTTCGAATAACCTTGTAAGCTCTGTTGACAACCGTAACTGTGGTTTGGATAACACTCCTGCTGTACAAAGCTGTACTCGCCACCGTAACCGAAATTCGAATAACCTTGTTGTGCGTAAGGGTCCTCCACAAGGGTATTCAAATCCAGCTTCACCGTGTTATCACGATAACGAATACCAGATACAACCTCTGCTTCCCTCAAGTTGGACGAGACCAGTTTCTCATACGAGTCAGAAATAGCGGTCCCCTCGTAAGAATCAGGAACAACTGACACGTTAGAATATTGACCGAAAAGATAGTTGCTTAAACACGACATCGTTTTTTCAAGACACGTAACTAATACAGCAAAGAAATCGACAAACAACACAAACCCCCGAATGCTAAAT
Source organism: Helianthus tuberosus (assembly GCA_030545235.1). Classification (NCBI taxonomy): domain Eukaryota; kingdom Viridiplantae; phylum Streptophyta; class Magnoliopsida; order Asterales; family Asteraceae; genus Helianthus; species Helianthus tuberosus. Next base: position 164 of record JARYGA010027163.1, on the reverse strand, counting down.
GTTGTGTCTGAGAAGGTTTAAGTAGTGAAAATTTGGGGTCGAAGCGCCGCGCTTTGGCCATAGCGCGGCGCTTAGGGTTCACGAGACCTGCAACCTCGTTTCACCTTTATGTCTCTGCAACTTATGTTTCAGTTCAGTCAGTCAAATCACCTTTTGTCGAGCTA